>JASDQU010750255.1:29383-40279 GCA_032191745.1 Picea mariana
TATATATATATATATAATTCTTTTATAAGAAATTTTTTATTATAAACAAGTGCAAGCAAGGAATGGCCAAGTATGAAAAGTTGTTGGACGTGTTTCAAAATAGGGTTACTGTAACGTCCCCGGCCATCAACCCTTACTGTCGAGCAATGCTACTACGTGAAACATACACTTATATATATATATATATATGCATTAAATCAAATTGACATATTTAACATAGAGTTACTGCTGTCATATAGACTTAGATAACAATAATTCAAACTTGCAACGGAATACATGATAACATTTCAAGACACAGACATGCATCACATATAAATTAAGTACATCATTAATACTTATCTTTTAAACTGACCTAACACCACCAACTGTGTGCAGACCTTCCATGAACCTCCTAGACTTAGACCGCACTGCTCATCACTCTCAGTAGTAGGTCACCCCCGAGCTGTGACTAAGATCCATTGGGAAAGGGAATCCTAGGCTAGGCAAGTTCAATGGAAGACACATAGTTTATGAGGAAGGATCCTCTCCCAGGATCCACTTATGCCCACTACTCATAGACTCTCATTCCCTACATGCCTATCCCACCCCAGGAGTATACACCTTCACTGTCACCAAGACAGTCCTTCGACTGTTAAACCTCCCTTGCCTTGGGATTCAGAAACAGGCCAGACCAAAATTCTTTAAGCTCTGTGGCATCTACAGGACCCCTTCTAGGAGTTCTCACTTCCTCCGCACACTCTCTCACCTGGAGAGAGTCGCCCACAGGCCTGACTGCCTGCTTCTTCAACCACAACCACCTCTCTCACCTGGAGAGAGTGTTGCTCACGGGCCTGACAACCTTCTTCTTCAGCTCTGTTCCAGGACAAGGAGGACAACAATAATACTCAAAAAGGAATGAATGACGGTAAAAAATCACATTTAGCAAAGGGAATGAGTGGCCACAACAACCCACAGTTAAGCACACAGGGCATAGACAATTATGGTATGCTCAGGTTTCATAGAAGACAGTAACCCAAACAGTTTAGCACGAACTCGGATTTGTTGTGTGGATATGTTGGGTTCACAAGACACACAAGAGAAATGGCTTAGTCCATGGATTACCGGTTTCAGAATGTGTGCCAAGAAAATTATGTAGAAGTCGATGATGGAGGCCAAACGTAGAGACGAGACAAAATTTATGGGAATACACTAGTCAATCACATAGTTCTCATAATTTCAGGTTTCATAATTATGTGAGGTATGCAACTATGGTTCAGACAATCGACAGAAGAATGGAGGACGAACCCCCATCACGGCTCAATTATTGGGTTAAATTTCTTATGCCTGGGCTGACACATGTCTCCCATGAAGCTACATGCACTCCATCGAGTATGTGTTCCCTTTTTCACATGTTGGAGTTGCATGCGTTGCCTCTCCCAGGACTTAGGATAAAAACATGTTGTCACAAAGCTTTGGAATAATAATAAATTATCTCTTCCAACCTTTCATCCCCCTATCCCTTACCCATTTTGTGGAAGCTTAGTCCCCCGTCACTCTTTCTTTGTGGTTGGTATGCATGCAACAATGTTTATATATTATATTAATGATCTGCATAATTACATATACAAAAACAGGCTTCTGACCTTAATACTTAGGCTCTCCGGCCTCATAAAAAAATTATCCCACCAACTTATCAATACTTGGCTCACCAGCCTAAAAAACATGATTACAATTCATAATATAACTAGGGCACTACCGGGGAATATTACAATCCCCTCCCCTTGTTTTTGCACTGTCCTCAGTGCAACTTTTACGAAAACAATGGGAGGCCTTGTGCCCAAATTATATATAAAGACATATAATTTGATAGTCGGGTGCTCACCTCTCCTCTGTATCCCTTGCAACCCTACTTTCAAGCCCGTCCGAACGATTTTCATATATATATATATATATATATATATATATAAGAGTTTTATTTATAATAAAAAAGATTGTTTCTAAGTATGAATTAGCAATATTTAATGCTAAACAAAGATTTGAGGAGATCTCCCATTAATACGCATTAAACCAAGATTTACAGAGGGTTATATTATCCATTTCGAGTGTTAATTTCAAACATCATGGAATGTCGTTCGCGCGTCGTCCCGTTCATGAAATATTCAATCCTTAATTTTGAAAATGAGTCTGAAAGACCATTTCCCTATTCCATACTTAGCCACTTTCCCGGAATTCTGCAAATATACAAATCGACCACTGAACTGCCCCATAATGCCCTCTTTTGTTTTACACGTTTTGCAGTAAAAAATTATGAGACATACAATTTGACCGTCAGACACTCACCTCTCATGAGTATCCCTTGTAACCCTATTTTGAAGCCTGCCCAATCGGTTTTCATACTTGGCCATTCCTTACTTTCTCTTCCCCGTCTCCGTCACCTTTGCACTTGTTTATAATAAAAAATTGTTTATAAACACACACACACACACACACATATATATAAGGTCTTATTTATGAATGTGCAATTAGTAATATTTAATTCTAACAACTCGTCATGCAGGAACCGTATATATTGTCATTGATGAGCGAAACGCTCGAGGAGATATGCCATTAATAAGCATTAAACCAAGATTTGTGGAGGTTATATTATCCCTTCCGAGTGTTAATTTCAAACATCATGGAATGTCGTTCGCACGTCGTTGGGTTGGTGCATTCAAGAAACCTTCAATCCTTAATTTATCTTCACCGTACCTGCCACCTTCGCACTTATAAGTATGCAATAAGAAAGCTTTACTGCTAACAACTCATCATGCAACACCCATAGAGATTGTCATTAATGAGCGAAAGGCTCGAGGATATTTCTCATTCACACACATTGAAATAACATTTGCGGAGAGTTATATTATCCATTCCAACTTTTCATTCCAAGCATCATCTGGAGAAAACAGACGTTCTTATAAACTTATGGCACCATCTCGAAAATGGTTTTGTGGAGATACAATGAACATATTCGGGCGCGAGGACCAGAACTTCCAGCGGTCCAAGGAATATTCTTACTACTCATCCCCTTCCACCCAGAACGAAATAATTTGTACCTTTGGGATTTCTCGTGCAGGTTGTTTCCCTGAAGTTGTGACTGTAAGGAGATGGTCTCGTGGTGCGTCGATAAATATATTTCAGGCCAAAGAATTAGTCCATTGCAGGACCACTCTTATGTTTCTTTTTCACCTCAGGTATTCCGCCAGATGTTAAGATTACCAGAGCCAACATTGACGTTTAGAGGAGAAGACTCCAAGTAGTTCCTAAGAAACCAGAATAATGGATTGGACCTCTTTCTCGAGTTCATGGAAGACTCGAAGGCAGTTCCTGAAGATATCACAAACTTGCATGTTAGTTCATTTAGAAATCCATTCTGGGAAATTGCCTGGTTGTTTACAAAAATAACGGGACATGAATCCACAAAAACTATTTCCCGCATGTTTATTTATATTTTTTATTTCACAGTCAAGGAAGAAGCCATTTTTTATTGGGGGAATCTATTTTCCCATGAAATTTGTTCCCAAATGTCAAGCTTAAAAAAGGAGAAGAAATTTTATATGTCATCCCACTTGGTTTTTGCGATAGCGCATTGCTGTCAGTTTCCAAAATTGTCTCTGTCCAAGAAGGTAAACTAGAAATTCGACCCAGTAATCTTCTGGTACCAGGATTTGCGAAAACACATGGCCTCCCATTGTTTTCGCGAAAACACAATGAAGATGAACCCTTCGTATTCCAGAGCATTGTTTTTTACAGCGATTCTAAAAAAATAATTATTGAAAAGAGAGATGTAAAAAATAAGAAAGGATTTTTTTTTTCAGAGGTTAACCTTGCGAACATGCAATCCTCCCAAACCTCTCGACTTCACAGAGCAACCAAAGATGTTCTTGATGATTCTATTGGAGGAATTGAGGTCGAGAATACCAGACTGAAGGACCAAGTCAAGGAAGTGGAGGAAGCTTTGATTCCTATTCCATTGCTTGCTAGTCCTTTAGAAATATCCATGATTGCCACCCCCTCATCCAAGTTAAAAGGATCTTCCATCCTAATCGCATCGTGTAGAGGTTATGTGGACAATAATATCAAAAAAAGAATGGAACTGATTACCGAGGCCTGGGAAACACCACAAAGTATGGCTTCCCCTAGAATGAGGGAACATACTTTGCCTGAACATTTGCAGGCAGTTTTAAAAAATGAATAACGTTTCTATTTAGACACGGTCATCTCTTTTGGAACCCATGTCAAAAACATGACAAAAACGAGAAGAATACAACAAGATCTCCCGTCCAAAAACCACATCACACAATTAAATGCATGCTGGATAGAGAAAGTGAAGAACCTGCATCTCATTGTCCAATCATGTGAACAAGCCATATCAAAGAAAGAAAAAATATTCACAAAGTTGACCGAAATATACTTAGTCGGAAGGACCAATGAGGTCTAAGACCCCAAGTTAATCGTCGACTCCTTGCCCTTAACTAAGAAAGCCTTCAATAAACAAGTTGATATTTTTAAGGCGTTGTCTTTATAAAAGTTTTACAACATCCTTGAATATGGTGAAGATGATGTGGAAAACTGGCTAGTCAACTATTCGATACAGAATGAAGACATTGATCAGGATCTGCATAATCTTTCTATAGATCTAAGGGAATTAGAAAAGGAACTTTTCAACATAAAAATCTGGAATGAGATCAACATCACCCCCTTGAGAAGCTACATTGAAGAATGGGTCGAAAGGGAATTGAAGCAGGTCGTCAACGAAAGGCAATAGAAAGTTGGCACGATTCCAGTAGTCATCGACGACAGCAATAAAAAGACATCATCAAGAAAATAGCAAAAGGGGTGATATGTACCATAACCGTAAGTCTGTACTGATCACATCCTGCTTTGTTTATCAATCCAATTATTCCACCTTTTTAAATAGAAATGTCTATCCAAAGACTGATCCATTCCAATTTCATTTTTTTAGGTATTACGCTCTACCGTCATCCACTTTTTCTTTCCACATTCCTATTTCTTGTACATATTTATCTTATGGTCCACAAGAGCCCCAATCTCAGTCTATATGACAAACGCATTTAAATTTCCAGGATTATGTAACAACCAATATTATTTTTTGATATATTTCAAATAAAACTATTTTTAATCTCCTTTTATATTTATGTGCTCATAAATTTTTATATTCAACTATGTTGAATGTTAAGATTTTGTGTTTATTTAATTTGAATTATCGTTTTCTCATGCATATATTTTTCTCCTGCTATGCATATAACTTTTTTTTTCTTGGCACATATAGAGACATACAAGCCAGATGGTATATGGAAATTGTACTTAACTCTAACCAGTTGAAATTATACATTTGAAAATATAAAACATGCAAGGTAGGAACATAAATTTCAAACATAGCAAGTCACACTACTGGAAAGAACGAAAATTCCAAACATAGCAAAATGGATTATATAGTTTCAAAAAATAAATGGGACTCTAGAGGCCACGTTTCATTTACTGCATGGATATCACATGTGCTTCATGCTGCTTGCCACATCTCCGTTGCAGTGTCCATCTGCCTTTGCTACTTTTTCCCCATCCCTGTGCATTTATTCCCAATTCAACCTGGGAGGAACTACATTGCCATGCAACACTTGTTAAGTGAAAACATCACTCATATTTTTTCTCATCGAATATGAAACAAAACTTGGCCCTTTTTTGGGTAATTGGCCTTCCATTGGCTTTTCATAGAATAGAAAGTCCACAAACACAACCAAAAAACATAAATAAATAAATAATTCATTTACTTTTCTTTTTCTTGGACATAATTGAGTTCAAATTATGTAAGAACAAAGGAGAAACACTAATTATGTAAGATCAAAGGTTTTTACACAATCAAGTGGAGTAAATATTTTATCACAACTAATGATTTTACTTTCTTTAAGTATTGGAAATTAGATTATCTATTATTAGTATTATTGACTTAAAATTAGAGTATCGTTTTGTTAAGGTTGATTTTAAATTCTACAAAGAAGATTAATATAAAAAAATATTTGTTTGGAAATTAAACAATATTTGTAGTGGTAAAATATTTTCCAAAATAAAATGCAATTTTTTTACATTATTCTTCCAGTTAAAAACATTTTGATGATATATTGTAAGGTATTTAGAGAGGTAGTGGGGGGGCCAGAGGGCCCATAGTGATAATAGTAGAGGTCATTCAATTTAAGGTGGACTAGGTCCACTATATTATTAAATAAAGCCCACTATGGTAGTTAGATATAATAAATGGGTAATTAGATATAATAAATGTAAGAGGACTTCTTAGAAGGCTCTACTTCTAGAAGATTCCTCCTTTAGAATGTTCTTAGGTGATGGTAGCACTATATAAAGGGGTTCAAGAAATGTAATGAGACATAAAGAGAAATATTGTGTTTGGAGCTAAAACTCATTAGGAGGAACCCCCTCAAAGAGGCAAGTGAACATGAGAGGATCCCTTCCATAATAGGATCCATTGTATGATGTTTCCCTATCTCAAGGGTTTGGTAATAATAAAGTGTGGTTTCTTCTATCTTTCTTTGTAGATCTATTGTGTATTCAGTATTTGTGGTGATCATATTTGTAGATCTATTCAGGTTCTTAATCCTCCTTTAGAATGTTCTTAGGTGATGGTAGCACTATATAAAGGGGTTCAAGCAATGTAATGAGACATAAAGAAAAATATTGTGTTTAGATCTGAAACTCATTACGAGGAATCCCCCTCGAAGACGCAAATGAACAGGAGAGGATCCCTTCCATAATAAGATCCATTGTATGGTGTTGCCCTACCTCAAGGGTTTGGTAATAATAAAGTGTGGTTTCTTCTATCTTACTTTGTGGATCTATTGTATATTCAGTATTTGTGGTGATTATATTTGTAGATATATTCAGGTACTTAACAATTGGTATCAAATCACTTTCCTTGACACACATTGTGGGAAATTTTTTTTATTTTTGCAGTTTTTTTTTCAGAGAAGAAAAAAGAGGGCTGCAACATTCCAGAAATTTTTGGTATATTTTTGTGAAAAATGTGTAGAAAAAGGTCGTATATCTAAGTTCCTCTCATAAAAAAAAACCCATGTTGAAAAAAAAATCGTCCGGAAGGTGAAGATATTGAAGTTTTAAAATTTGCAATTTTTAGGGTTTTTTTTCCACGGACGGTGATGCGAATTTTTTTTTTTTTTGGTTAATGTTTTTCTTCTGTAGTGTTTTGAGGCCAAATTTTTCCAAACAAATTACAGATATGAGTTCCTCTCACAATTTCACCCAATTTCAAAAAAAAAAAATCAGTCGAAACGGAGTCCAGGAAGTGAACTTATAAGCATTTTAACTTCAACGGATTTTTAGGGTTTTTCCAGAAAACGCCGCTATTTTCTGTCATAACTTATTGGGTCTATTTTTTGTTTTTTTTCATGACGGTTGAGGGACCGAAGAGTTCATAGGGTGCTCAGATAGCCATTTCTTCTCAAAACCTCAAAGAAATTCTTGAAGCATTCAAATCTCAATTGTATGACAGATTATGTGGCACATTGCATGATAGATATTATTAATATAATTTATTAATATTAATTATTTGATTAAGAAAAAAACAATATCAATATTAGTTATTAATATTAGTTATTTGATTACATTTATTACATGAAGAAAGAAATAGTATTTTTTATTTTAAACCAAATGTCTAATAACAATACA
This sequence comes from Picea mariana, assembly GCA_032191745.1. NCBI lineage: Eukaryota > Viridiplantae > Streptophyta > Pinopsida > Pinales > Pinaceae > Picea > Picea mariana. The sequence goes on from JASDQU010750255.1 coordinate 37,115, forward strand.
TTAAGTACAAGTAATATATTAAGAAAGATGACATTTTATCTTTTTGTTGACTTTAAGATATTTTATATTTGACTAAAGATATAAATATCTTTTTGAAAGATTACAATTGAAAATTTTGTTTCATTATAAAATATAATAATAAAATAATATATACAAAAAAAACACCATGACATGAAATCATTTGTCATCTTTGTGACACTAAATGAGTTGAAGATGAAAAACACTTTCCCCTAAAATGTCCTTGTATGAACACTTTAGTTGTATGAATCTATCCAAGAAAAACAATACCACGAAATTGATCACAGTTACTCATAAAATGATTCAAATTAAATATTTTCCTACTATAAATCATAATTGTTTTTAATTCATTCCTTTCTTCTTTCTTGACAATTGCAAATTGCAACACCAAAGAGTGGAATGCATAAATGCATAATCTAATTTTATATATGTTTATTCCAAAGGGATAGATTTTATAGTTGAAGATCATATGTTATCAATGTCCTTAAAAAAAGTATGATTTTAAGTTTCATTCTATGTAATATATCAAATCAGTTCAAAGTTCCTATATTTTTCACAAAGGAAACACGTTGTTAGAATTTGTTTTTTTAAAGCTTCACCAAAGCTTACTTTTTGTAATGTGTGGGAAAAACCAACATTTTCATGCAATGAACATGCCCCCGACATTGCAATATGACGAACAAAACAATACATTACAACGTGACGAAAATAGTAATTTTGTGTTGTATCGAACATACTAACGTTGGACAATGATGAACATAGTAATGTTGCAATCTAATGAACACCATAATGTTGCAATGTGATGAACATAAATTGACGTCATAATGTGATGAACATAGGCATATCGTCATAACATAAACAAACATTGCACTCTAGCGCACATCATCCTGTCATTGCAATGTCGTGAACATTTCTTTATGTTGCAATGTGACACAATTATTCTAACGTCACAATGTGACAAACAATTCCAAACATCACAATGTGTTAAACAAATTAACTTCTCAATCTACCAAACATATTAACATCACAATGTGATGAACATATAACGTTGCAATGTGACGAACATAGTAACATTGCAATCTACCAAACATAGTAAGTCGCAATGTGACAAACATAGGCATGTCATTGCAATGTGGATAGTAATATCACAATGTAGCGAACATAAGAAGAGGTTGCAATGTGTACCACATCACCTTGTCGTTGGAATATGATGAAAATTTCCCCGCATTGCAATGTGATGCACATATCCTAACATCACAATGTGACAAACACTTCCAAACATCGCAATGTGTCGAAATTAGTAATGTTGCAATCTACCAAACATTGTATTGTCGCAGTGTGATGAACATATATTGACTTTTCAATGTGATGAACATAGTAAACTTCCAATCTACCAATCATCGTAATGTTGCAATGTGACGAACATATATGAACATCGCAAAGTGACAAACATTTCCAAACGTCATAATGTGTCGAACATAGTAATGTTGTCATTTACCATGCATAGTAACATCACAATGTGACGAACATATACAGACACCGCAAATGTGACAAACATTTCCAAACATTATAATGTGTCGAACATAGTAACAATGCAATCTACCAAACATAGTAACGTTGCAATGCAACAAACATATATGGATGTCACATTGTGACGAACATATACAGATATCAAATGCGACGAACAATTACAAACATCGCAATGTGACGAACTTAACCTTTTCATAGCAGTGTGACAAACAAAAGCTAATGTTACGATGTGATGAAGCCTTCGTCTTAATTTGATGCTCGTAACCGTACGATGTCAAGTGACGAACAAAAGCTAAAGTCACAATGTGATGAACAAAACCTTATGTCGACATGTGATGAGAAAAAGTTGATTTCACAATGTGATTAACACAAACTGATGTTGGCATGTAACGAACAAAAACTGATGTCGCAATTTGATGAACAAAACATGATCAACATTGCAATGCAGTAGTGCCATAGTAAACTATGGTGAACATGGTCAACGAAGGTCATCCATTGGCATGTCCAACCATAATAAATTTTGATCAACCATAGTCAAAATTTTAAAATGAAACCCTAATCCTAACCCAACCCTAATCTTATCTATTTATTATATAAATAATTAATATAACCTATCTACATATATCGACCACCCCTATAGTGTGGTTGTACTAGATATATACTATATCTATTATCTAAGATAACCTTATGATCCCATTAAGGAAAGGAATGCTTGAGATATAGAGACTCATAGTCTAAGACCCGGTAATTAAGTCCATAACCTCACTCAACCATGATGAAGGATAACCATGATCAACCATAGCCAACCTTTCATTCCCAAAGTTAATCAAGGTCTACCAAACTTAACCATGGTCATGGTCAACCATACTCAACCATAGTCATTGTCAATTAAGGTATTATTGTATTAATACTTAAATAATATATATTAATGTATTAGTACTTTAGTAATGTATTTATGCAGGCATTAATACTTTAAGAATGTATTTATTAATGTATTATTACTTCAATAATATATTATTAATTTATGAATAACTAAATATGTTACATTAATATATTAATACTTTACTATTGTATTTATTAACTAATTTAATGTATTAAAGGTATTAAATACATTTTTTTATTATTACTTTTAACAATGTATTATTAATCTTTACTTTATTTCTATATTAATACTTTAACAATATACATTAATATATTAATACTTTAACAATATATTAATACTTTAACAATATACAACACTACTACTTAGCCCTGTATTCATGGGCTAGGTAGTAGTGTTGTAGATTATGTGATATATGATATCCCTGTTTCTAACCAAATAACAACTTTTGACCTTTTAAATGACCATGAGCCTCACTCTGATCATAAACCTTTAACCCTAACTCTAAAAATTTCCATGCATAGGAGTACCATTGAAGAGAATTATGATAATCAAATAAATTTGTTCTTTGACAAAAGTAAAGTCGACATTTTCTTAATGGATTTAAATAGTAAATTAAAACTCCTAACTTATAAGGACAACATTGAAGAACTCTATCATAATTTTACAACTACCCTTTCCACTTCCATTAACAAGTTCTCTTTCGAGGTGTCCCATAAAAAGAATAATAGAACAAC
>JASDQU010750255.1:47927-58429 GCA_032191745.1 Picea mariana
ACATGCCTGTTTTGCATGTTTGATTTACTAGCACGGTTGGTATACCTTTTCGAAGATTGTACTTCAACCCCCTCTGCTGTGGCATACAAGAATTCATCTTCTTGTCCAACCAATCTGTTTCTTTCAATGTAGCAACACTGAACATACAATGGACATGAAGGTAAGTTAGTATGTATAAAGACATGTAAAAGAAATAAATACAGTTCTATTTATTTCAACGTAGCAGCAAAGAGAATACAATTCACATGAGAAAAAGTTACTATGTATAAAGATACATAGTATCTACATACAGTAAAATAGGTGCAAAGAAGTAGAACAAATATACAAACAATAAATGAAATACTAAACAATGGAATATGAAATAAGAGTAGAAGCATGCACATTTGTAACTTCTCCTCTACATTTGTGGCAAAGAGTCCATCGTCTTCTCTAGCTACTTTGTTTGTTTAAATGTAGCGATGTAGAAAAATACAATGGAAATGAAGGAAGTTGGTATGCAGGATGACATGTAAAAAAATTAAACAGAGTTCGATTTATTTCAATGTAGCGGCATAGAAAATACAAAGGACATAAATATAGGTTATTATGTAGGAAGATACACAATATCTACATACAATAAATTAGGTGAACACATATACATACAATAAATGAAATACAAAACAATGAAATATGAAATAACAGTACAAGCATGTACCTTTGTATCTCCTCTTCTACACTTGCGGTAAAGACTCCTTCGTTTTCTCTAGCTATTTTGTTTGTTTCAATGTGGGAACGCACAAAATACAATGAACATGAATGGAAGCTGGGATGCAGGGGAGAACAAGTAATATGTACATACAGTAAATGAGAATCAAGGAATAGAATAAAAGATAGTTAGAAACATGAACCTTTTCTTTTCTTCATCCATGGTTGTAATTAAATAAAGTTTTTCCTACCCAAAATATATTACAGGCCAGAAAATATTAAGAAATTGCATGGCCATAGCTGAATGATTTTGATTTTCTGTAGCAAACTATCCAGATATTCTTTGAGACATGTAAATATAATTTTGCAGTATCTTTGATGTACATCTCATATTTCAAGTACAAGACAAATTGTATCATGGTCACACCATTCTGTGTACAGGATAAAGAGGTTGTATTGTGATATGGGCACATTTCACCATATATGGTTAATAAGTGCATTTTGCACATGTTTTATCTTAACAAAAATGCGACGGACATTGTAATTGCACATGTAGTTGTCCAATTATTTGTTATGCCACTATTTTGTATCATGTCAACACTGAAGTATCCTAGAAAGATAATTGTTTCATCCAAATGTAAATGGTGTGATAAATTTGAGAACACATTCATTATGCTAGCAATGTTGCACGCCAAACAACATAGAAACTGAATACTGCAATTTGCAATCCACAGAACACCACTCTTGCGAGCACCATCTCAGTATCATTTTCTTCTATAAGAACATTTTGCAAAGACATGTAGGTATGGTCCAGAGCCAGGAAAAAAATTTGGAGCAAAATTTAAGGCCAGGATAGGTAGGCATGAGACAGGCATTAGATCTCGAGTTCGTCAGACATGGAAAACGACAAAACTGCAGGTCCACTTGTGGGTGCAGGACCTGAACACTACAAAGTGAAAAAAAAACAGCTCAAACTGTCAGCGCAGGACCCCAACCCTGCAAAGCTGAAGTAAACAAAGGAAAAAAACAAGCAACAAACTAGTGAGGAAGCACAAACATGCCCAACTGCATCCCCAAGACCTCAAACTCGCAAACTTGAGCCAAACAATAGCAAGCAACAATCGAGAAACCAATGAACTAGCGAACAAGCAACAACCACTGAACCAGTAAACAACATATGTATCTCCAATTATTACCAAACTACATCACAAGCACAAAAGGACCCCAAAACATATGACAAGCATGCCAGTAGAAATAATCAAACATTCTTACTTGCAAACTGCAAATAGTGAACAACAAAGAACGAATAGAAATGAATTTATGGAATCAAAACTTACTCTGAAGCGATGAATGATAGAAGCACAGGTCGAATTGTGAGTGCAGCACCTGGACCCCACAAAGTAAAAAAAAACAGCTCCAACTGTGCATGCAGGACCCCAACCCTCCAAAGTTGAAGTAAACAAAAGCAAGCAACAAGCACCAACAGGTCCAACTGCAAGTGCAGGTCCTCAACCTTGCAAAGTCGAACCAAACAACACCAAGCAACAAACAACGAACCAACGAACAAGAAGCACCCACCGAACCAGTAAACAATGTATGTATCTTCAATGATGACCAAATTGCATTCCAAGCATAGAAGAAGTATGAAACATACAATGGCTATGCAACTGGCGGTGGACAACAATATTGTCCAAATTCACTGCAACATTGTATGGACAAATTCGAGGAAAAATGTACTCTGAGAAGCTTATTTAGGTAAACATTTAAGGTTGTCAGGTTGTTTAAGGGCCTCATAGTATGCAAACATTTAAGTTGTCATGCATGTTTAAGGACCTCGAGCTATGTAAACATTTAAGTTGTCAGGCCTATTCAAGCACCTCAAAAAAAGTGTCAATGCTCTAAACCTTCGGTATCTAAACATTTCAATACAAATAGAAATAATAATAAAAATATTAAAAAACAACGTCAATGCTCAGAACTTTCGGTATGTAAACATTTCAGTAAAAATGTAATAAAAATTAAAAAAGAGCACCTAAGCTCAAAACTTTGGATATCTAAACATTTACAACATTGGGAACAATGAAGTTGGCAATAAGACCTCCAATAAGTGTCAATGCTCTAAACCTTCGGTATGTAAACATTTCAATACAAATAGAAATAATAATAAAAACATTAAAAAACAAATGCTCACAAATTTCGGTATGTAAACAATTCAGTAAAAATGTAATAAAAATTAAAAAAGAGCATCTAAGCTCAAAACTTTGGATATCTAAACATTGGAAACATTGGAAACAACGAAGCTGGCAATAAGACCTCCAATATATTCTCCAATGAAACGATGACATAAAAGGTTTTTTTTATTATATAAAAAATATTGTTTTTACTTTTATAGTTTGAACAATACAGATGATGCGAAAATTTATACTCAAAGAATTATCGATAGTTATAGTCCCTCTACCCCTTCTCCAAGGACTAAAAAAAGTCTTATTAATAAGACCAAGGGAGATAAAAATAATGACTAAGTGTTAAAAAAAAAGAGACAATCTTCAATATTAATGTTAAATTGATAACAATGTTTAACCATGTGTATTTTTTGTTGTGTGAAATAATTTTTTTATGTTATACTTATACATTCATTCCATTGTTAAGAAATCAAATATATTGCCTAATCAATTTATTTGCAACCAAAACATAAATTTGCAGACTAAGCGTATCAATGTTCATTTTACATAAATAATTTACAAGGCTCACTAAACAATAAACAATATGAGAGTGACACTCATGAGTTACCTACTTCAATACCTACAATTTACTTTTAACTCGACTGTAGATTCGGTTAATTGGAGGACCAGCTGTTGAGCCAAATCTACAATCAGGGTACGATCATGGCGGTAATTGCAGTTTGGGATAGTTGCTAAGATAGACAGTAAACACTGTGCTAGGTTCCACACCCGACAGTTCTATAAACCTCCCTAACCCTTCTATTTTCTCGAGCTTTGCACATCCACTAACATCCAACCCCTTTAGTGATATCAAGGTGCCAACACTTGAGAGCTCCTCTATGTTTTCACACTCATTAATATGGAGATATTCAAGTTTTGGGAGACCACATAGCCTTCCTATTTGCCTCAATTCCTTACAATGACTTAAATCAAGAAATCGAAGGTTAGGGCAAACACCTTGAAGGTTCGGGCAAACACCTCCATGAAAGATGCATTTTTCCATTGTATTGAACTCTTTTTCTATTTCTCCTTCAACCCTTCTAAATAGTATCTCGCGCAGCGGACACCCCCCTACTTCTAAACTTCTGAGATTGTTCATCTGAAGATTTTGAGGTAAGTATTCTATCCCACAACCACGTATGCTCAAAGTTATCAACTGAGTCAATAGTCCAAAGGAATCTGGCAAGCATTTCAACTCTGGGCAATCTCTTATCTCCAACCGTGTCAACTGAGTCAACAGTCCAAAGGAATCTGGCAAGAATTTCAACCCTGGGAAATTCAGTATCCTCAACCATATCAATCGAGTCAACAGTCCAAAGGAATCTGACAAGCATTTCAATATTACATTTGAAAATGCCAAGTGACTTGGTACTGTGTAATATTCTTATTTCATTGGGAAGTAGGACAAGCTTCCTGACATATTGAGGCTTCTATTATCAATGAGAGATTAAATAGTCATGTAATACAAATTTTGATATATGGAACATTAACCTACCTAACCTTAATTAAATATGTGTTAATTTTGGTATACTGTAAAAGGTAACTAAAAGTGGATAGCTATGTTTGTGATAATCTGTAGGCATGAAAACCCCATTAAGTCGATTGGAATGAAAATATGTATGTGTTAAAAATCACCTATAGGTATAGACAAATTTGAAGCAAAATAAAAAAGCAATGCGTTGACATGAAATAAATAATGATGAGGTTTTGACTCAATTATGGTAGCTTGGAAGATTGTATCAATGATTAAAGGTTCTATAAGTGAATCAATAATAACTTGCTATATTGGATAGATTGATATGACTCTATTATTCACCAATACAAGGGGATGAGACAAAAATTTTGAAAGAACTTATGAATTAGTAATGACCTGTTGACAATATCTTTTACATGTTATTGAGTGGAGTGGTCCTTGGAATGAGTAAAGAATTTTATGAACATGTGATTGTATGAATTTAACTATATGATTGTATGAATTTTGAACAAGGAATTTATGGCTAATCTCCAATTAGTTCNTATGACTCTATTATTCACCAATACAAGGGGATGAGACAAAAATTTTGAAAGAACTTATGAATTAGTAATGACCTGTTGACAATGTCTTTTACATGTTATTGAGTGGAGTGGTCCTTGGAATGAGTAAAGAATTTTATGAACATGTGATTGTATGAATTTAACTATATGATTGTATGAATTTTGAACAAGGAATTTATGGCTAATCTCCAATTAGTTTAAGTTTGGAAATTATGTGTTTATCAAACAAGAATATGAAAAAAGTTACAATGCATGACAATATGATAATGAATTTGTCTGTAAGATGATGTGTAAGAAGAGCATACTCCAATTAAAATTGAAATTTAAGAAAACAAAGACTTAGATAAAACCGATCATTACCTTGAAGTGAGTAAAATGTTGATCAAGTGTCCATCATGTATGACATGGTTGTTTTTATCTCATGTTTAATATTTATATGCATATGAATTATGCCTTATTTATGTTTTAATTAGTATCTCTAGGGAATTTAACAATGAATACTAATATGAGGTAATGATTATAAATTCATAGAAATGTTCAAACTATGGAAGAAAGTAAAATATTGGATTAACATGAAATCTAGACTTGAATTCATATGATATTATACTAAATTCATATATGGTTGAAATTTATTTACAATCAGATCAAATTATTCTTATAATTGCATATTAACATTGATACAAAATTTCTTAAAGTGGGGGAGTGTGTAATGGCTTGGTTTTGACTAGAATTGTTATTAAGCAATATTATTATTTTGAAGGTGTTCCACATGTGCATGACCTTTTAGCGTTGATGGATACATCTTCACTAGATTTATGCTTAAAACTCTTTCTAGTTGACATGATCAATTATATGATGTGATAATTATGTATGAATAATGAAGATATTGAGACCTATTTGATGCTACTGGATATAATAATTTAATGCATAGACTTATGATGTTGATATTATGATGAACGATTACGATTTTTTATGAAATATGTTGACTGATGAAATTCATTAATGATTGTGTGACATGTGAAAGTGGATTGTTATATATTGTGATATTTTTGATGATCTATCGAGTGTTATGGGTAGGACCTATAGGTACATGGACTCCAGGATGAGTCAAGCTATATAGACCCAAATTGGGGTTGGGATACTGATGTATCAATTTAGATATTATGTCACAAACATGAGATTATGCTTTATATTGATTATTTGGATAGTGTTATTTGATGTCTATTTCTAGATGTGTGTAGAGATAGAGGCTATAGTTGTCAACTTAGACTACATATGGGTAAAGGTTATATGATAAGAGGTGTGACTTATGTACTATCAAGAGAGGGAGAATAACATCCCTATTCTTACCCACAACTCCCTCCATGTAATGGGTTAGATAATTCATGTAATCACCCAGGAATTTACATGTTGCCATGAGGGAAAGGCATGAATTTGGTCACTTACAAGGCTTAACTGAGTGGCATGCAATGATGATGTCGATTCATTATTCCTCAATGACTATGAGTCTCTCACCAGTAGTAAACGAGATGGAGTTAATGAGATCTCACCCATGTTACGTTAATTCCCCCTACATGTAAATATTTGTACTTGAAGGGTTGGAGTGAACACAACCTCGCCCTTGGTACTAATTGAGAAGGTTTGAAGTGATCATGGTCTCACCCTTGGTACTAGGTGAGAAGGTTTGAAGTGATCATGGTCTCACCTTTGGTATCGGTAATGGTTGAGATTCATTATTCTAAAATAAAGTATCATTTATATGCATGGCATTTAGAAATGACAAGTTTATATTAAAAGAAGTACAATCATGGAATTATTGCTCATATAGTTAGAGTGCATTCATTTAATAGAAGAGACATATAAGGATAAAAACATATTTGATTTCATTGTGCAATTAAAAAGTAGTAAATATGCATTAAAACTATGTAAGTAAATGTTAATCACTCAACTATTATTTTGAGTCTTTTATTTAATTAAAATGGGTAAACATTATGTCCACACACTCACATGTAAATTAAAAGGGAAAGGGGGAAAGTGATTATAGAGTGAGTGAGAAAAAAATAGGAAAAGTAGTTAGGATAAGAGTAAGTAATAATCATATTAAATAATTAAAAATTAGGAATTAYGGGGTGACTAATAGGCATATTAGTTKATTAAAAATTACTAATTATGAATAAAGAGACATATGACATTTTTCACAAATACTATAAAACAAGAAGTTGGGTGGTCATGGAAAGCACCTTTTGCACCATAATGATAGATGGATGTGATAATGCTGAAATTGACATGGAGAATTGGTGAGAATGTGGTTTGATTGTGAAAAACCCTAACTAGGTGTGGTTCCTATGGTGGTGGATGTTCCACATTGCTCATTTGAATATCTACACAATCCATTGGTAAAGAGGGTCAAATCCCTTTCACGTTTTCTATTTGTACACTCTTTCATACAACCTTTGCAGCTTGGGGGTTCCAGGGAAAGAGAAGAACCCTTACGATATATGAGGGTGGTCAATTGGTAGGCTCAATTTGATTGGAAAAGAGAAAGTTGTCCAAGCAATCTCTTGGAACAAATCATTAGAGAAAACTGGGAAAAATATTCAAAATAGACAATCATCTACAACCTTCAAGTTAAGTGGTGTGTGATTCTAGAGTTTATGAAATGTTTTCTCATATTTCTTGTTATGTTCAAAAATTCCAATTGTGTGGTCAAATCTCATTAGCACGATTGGATTTTGAGGGTTTCATTCTATAAGGCGACCACGGTTTGAAACTCGTGGTAGTCGGGAGGAGACACCCAAAAAAATCCATCTATGTTAAGGGTATTTTGACGGCTTAAATGCCCCTAGTACAAGCTAATCCCACATGTAACAAACACACTAGTACATTAAAGTACATTGTTTTGCATGGAGGGTTTAAAACCTTGATTAGAGCCTTAGATAAAGATTATAGAGTTAGTAAAAATCCTTGTAGAAAAATCCTAACCTTTACAAGTGCATGAAGAACTACATGCAAAAGTTTTTAGGAAAGATTTCTAAAATTCTAAATTTATGTTTGGCTTAGATACACCCAAAAAAAACTCTATACATTTTTGTGAAATTTTGAGAGAAGATGTAGGAAAAAGTCTTCTATATCATATAAAAAAAATTAGACTATAAATCCAAGTACTGAAGGCATGTTACTAAAAAAATCTGAAATTTTTACTTGTCATATCTGAACATGTGTGTGAAAACAAAATTCAATATTTTTTATTAAATTTCCTGTAAAGGTAGAAAAATAAATCCTCACATATCCAAATTTCTTAAGTTGAATCCAATAGATGAAAGCATAAAAATCTAATTATCTCACCCTTATGATTACTGAAAATCCAAAAAGAAACGAGGTTATGGGTTTTTCTTCTAAGAGGGGATTAAATAATTTAGATCGTCACTTTTGGATATGGATAATTCGTCATAATCCTAACAAACATTTTTAATACTACAATGTTAAAAAAATTATATATATATATTATATATATATATATTAAAGATAAATGACTATCAATAATGGTAAAAGATTTTAAATTTTAAATTTTAAAAATAATATAGAAAAATATGAAATTAAAAATTAAATAAATATTTAAAACAATTTAAAAATAATAATAAAAAAATATATAACATTAAAAAAAGAAAAATAAATTAAAAAAATACAACTTTAAAAAAAAAAGAGGTTAATGTTTTACAATTAATCAAAAACTATCCTAAAAAAGTCCTATTAAGTTTTATTAATAAGAAAAAGAATAAGGAAGATAAAAATAATAACTAAATCTTAAAAATAAAAGACAATCTCCAATATTAAATTGATAACATTATTTAACCATGTGTATTTTAATGTGTGAAATAACTTTTAAATTGATAACCTTATATGTGTTTTGTTGTGTGAAATATTTAACAATATTTAATGATGTATATGTTTTGTTGTCTAAAATATTTATATTTAAATATTTAATGATATGTGTGTTTTATTGTGTGAAATATTTAACAGTATTTATTTAAGTATTTAATGATGTATGTGTTTTGTTATGATCACATATTTTTTTTTGGGATAGAACACCGAAATTTATTTGCACCTATCCATGGATAGAACACCCAAATTTATTTGCAACCAAAACATAAATGAAATCAATTTGCAGACTAAGTGCATCAATTTTTTAATCATAATGATTTATTCAGAATCGGAAAAAGCGCATCAATATTCAGTTTATTAAACAACATGTGAGTGACACTCACGAGTTACCTACAATTTACCCACAATTTACTTTTAACTCGACTCTCTAGATTCGGTTAATTGGAGAGCCAGCTGTTGAGCCAAATCTACAATCAGGTTACGGTCACGGCGGTAATTGCAGTTTGATAATTGCAGTTTGGTAAACAACCTGCTCGGTTCCACACCCGGCAATTATACAAACTTCCCCAACCCTTCTATTTTCTCGAGCTTTGCACATCCGTGAACATTCAACAGCTTTAGTGATATCAAGGTGTCAACACTTGAGAGCTCCTCTATGTTTTCACACCCATTAAAGAGACTTTCAAGTTTTGGGAGACCACAGAGCCTTCCTATTTTCCTCAATTCCTTACAGATCCAATCCAATCAAGTCCTTGAGCAGATCAATGCTGTCTATCTGCAGATCCAATCCAGTCAAGTCCTTGAGCAGTTTCCTCTGCAAGGAAGGTAAAGAGCCAGTGACTGCTTTTTCTCTGACATCATATAAAAAGCACGATCGACTGTAATGCGATCTCCTCTTGCTGAAGTATTCTTTGGCCAGTGTTGTCTTTCCCACACCGCCTCGACCCACAATCCCCACAGCCTTCCCCTTCCGCCGCTGCAAAACTTCGGTTTCAAACTCTTCTAACTTTTCCTTCAAACCCGTTGCATGTTCGGCCACAAATTTCAATGGTTTATTGTACAACGCTTTTAAATCAAAAACCACTTTTCCATTAAACGCTTTTAAATCAAAACCACTAATGCCTGCAGCAGTGGAGAGAGCTTCTCTCCACTTCTCGATAGTCTCTGAGTTGAATCTTTTTTTCTCTTGGTGCTTGCGCAGGGCTTCAAAATACCTTCCAGCTTTCCCTGTCCAGCGGAGCTCCGAAGGCTCCACGTTGTAAAACACAGGAAGAATAGTAGCCCCCGACTCTATCATGTAGATGAGTTCATCCAGACACCACGATGAGGCTGCATAGTCGGGAGAAAAAATGGCTATGTGAATAGCGGCACTTTGAATTGCGGCTTTTATTTGAGAAGGAAATGTGCGTCCCTCTTCCAACTCTATCTCTAGAACCCAACTCTGTCTCTAGTTTCTGTTCAAAGACCTTCATATGAAAATATCCCACACCACATGAACAGAGCACCTGCACCTGATCTTCTAAGTAAAGGAAAAATGCCTAAAGCCCAAACATTTAAAGTCATATTTTACAATTTTAGTTGGCCAGCAATAATATCAACATGTAATGTGATCATCAAATGTCTTGCACTTTATCAATTGTAAGTCAACCTTCATTGATTTCACTTTCATATATATTGTGA
>JASDQU010750256.1:8295-25794 GCA_032191745.1 Picea mariana
GGCCATTCAATGTAAGGTGGACTAGGTCCACTATATTAATAAAGACCCACTATGGTAGTTGGATGTAATAAATGTGAGAAGGCTCTCTAGAAGGTTCCTAGGAGATAGGGAGAGCTATATAAAGAAGTCTAGGCAATGTAATCAAACATAGTGAAGAATATTGTGATTGTACAAGTAAGGATTTCTTGAGGATTTTTATCCTTCCATAAGGATTAATATATGGTGTTACCCTACCTCAAGGGTTTTCTCTATTTCTTGTGTTCATGTTATGTTGAATGTTTTATGGTTTATTCTTGGTATTATTGAATTATATTTGCAGATCTGGTATAGGTACTTAATAGAATTCTAGGAAGGGAAGATCCAAATCTAGACTGGGAAAGATAGAGTGTTGTAATTGTGGGAAGAAAGGACAACTGAAGAAAGACTAGAGAGCTCCAAAGAAACAAAGATATGAACAACAGGAGAGAAATCAGGAGGAAAATGTAATAGGTGAAGTGTTACAAGATGCTTTGATTCTTTCTGTAGATAATATTTTTTAGTCTTGGGTAGTAGATTCAGGGGATTCATTTCATACCACACCCCATAAGAATAATTTTATAGATTATGTTTAAGGTGATTTTTGACAGGTTCATTTGGGTGATGATGCACCATGCAAAATTGTTGGAATGGGAAAGGTAAAAAAACGCAAAGGAATGGAAACCATTATTTGTTGAAAGATGTAAGACATGTTCCATATCTAAGGAAAAATCTAATTTCAACAGGGAAGTTGGAAAGTGAAGGTTGTATATCCATATTTACAGATAAGGTGTGGAATGTCACCAAAGGATCACTGGTGATAGCAAAAGAAGAGAAGGTAGGTACATTGTATTTATGTACTAGTAATACTGACTCTTCTATGTCTTTAACTTCTATAGGAGTGGATACAACATTGTGGCATCAAAGGCTCGAACACATGAGTGAGAAGGGGATGCAGATACTTCAAAAAATAAATTTGTTTCCATATATTAAACAAAATGATTTGGATTTTTGTGAGCATTGTGTTTATGGAAAACATAAGAGAGTCAGATTTCTCAGAGTTGGAAAAGAAAAGTAGAGTGAAAGGTTAGAACTTGTGCATGCAGATGCATAGGGACAAGCTTAGGTGTCATCTCTTGGTGGATCTCATTAATTTTTTACTTTTATCGATGATGAAACTATAAAAACTTGAGTTTATTGCAATAAAAAAAATATGATGTTTTTGATACTTGTAAGAAATAGAAAGATTTGGTTGAGAATGAGATAGGAAAAAGGTTCAAGTGTCTCAGATCAGAAAATGGAGGTGAATATTGTAGAAAGGATTTTGATGATTATTATTCATACCATAGGATTCATAGAGAGAATACAGTTTGAGGAACACCACAAGAAAATGGCAAGTCATAAAGGATGAACATGACAATCATGGAGCATGCAAGGACTATGAGATTGCATGTTGGTTTTCCCTTACAGTTCTGGGAAGATGTTGTAGATACTATTGTTTAATTAATAAATAGAGGACCTTTAAGCTATTTGGATGGTGGAATTCCACAGGAGACATGGACAGGTAAAAAGGTAAACTATTATTTTTTTAAGACTTTTGGTTGTGAATCATCTGTCCATATTGATAAAGAAAATAGAACAAAGCTTGAGGAAAAATACAAGTAGTGTACCTTTATTGGATACAATGTTAATGATTTTGGTTATCTCTTATGCGATTATGGAAATCACAAAATTATTAGGAGTAGAGATGTCATATTCAATGAGAATTTCATGTACAAAGATAAGTTGCGTGGAAAGAAACTGGAAAAAACAAAACCATAATACATAGTGCTTGATGAGATCATTGAAAAAGAAATTCCAAAGGTATCAGAAAATCAAAATGTACAACAACGGGAGCAACATGTACCTCAAACTCTTGCAAGTGTTTTTATAATATATACCAGGTTAAGTAGATCCCATGAATGATACTCTCCTTCATTGTATTATTTATTATTGATTGATTCTGGTGAACCAAAATGTTATGAAGAGGTAATGCAGGTAGACACTAAAAACAAGTCGCAGCAAGGAATGGAAGATGAAATGGATTCCTTGGTAAATAACCAGAATTTCGATTTGGTTCAGTTACCTGTAGGAAAAAGAACATTGCAGAATAAATGGGTTTACAAGCTGAAGGAAGAAGATGGAGGCAAAAAGAAGTACAAGGCTAGACTTGTTGTAAAGGGGTTTGCACAAAAGAAAGGCATAGATTTTGATGAAATATTTTCTCATGCTATTAAAATGACTTCAATTAGGACTATTTTAAGTCTTGTTGCAGTAGAAGATTTACATCTTGAACAGTTAGATGTAAAAACAACTTTTATCCATGGGGATTTGAAGGAAGAGATTTATATGAAACATCCATAGGGGTATGAGGTCAAAGGGAAGGAGAATTCGGTATGCAAGTTGAAGAAGAGATTGTATGGCCTAAAGCAAGCTCCAAGGAAGTGGTATTTGAAGTTTGACATGTTTATGACAGAACAAGATTATAGTATATGTCATTCTGATCACTGTGTTTATTTTAAAAGGCTAGAAAATGGAAGCTATACTATCTTGCTATTGTATGTATATGACATGCTTGTTGCAGGGTCTAATATTCAGGATATAAATGTGCTCAAGAAGCAATTATCTAATTAATTTGCGATGAAGGATTTGGGTGCTGCAAATAAAATCCTTGGTCTGAGAATAACAAGATACAAGAAAAATCGCAAATTGAAATTGTCTCAGGGTGAGTACATAGAGAAGGTGTTGGAGAGGTTTAGAACGCAGAATGAAAAACTAGTTAGTACACCTTTGGCCAGCCATTTCAAATTAACTAAGGAAATGTATTCCAAGACACAGGAGGAGATAGAATACATGTCGAGGGTCCTTTATCCATCAATAGTTGGTATCTTGATGTATGCAATGGTTTGCACAAGACCAAATATTGCACATGTAGTGGGATTTGTGAAAAGGTATATGAACAATCTAGGTAAAGAATATTGAGAGGCAATAAAGTGGATTCTCAGGTATTTGAGGGGTACTGCTATGCATGTATTATGTTTTGGGGGTTCAAACACGGTTCTACAGGGATATGTTGATTCAGATATGGCAGGTGATAAATATAGTAGGAGGAGGACCACAGGGTATGTTTTTACTATAAGTGGAACAATGGTAAGTTGGATTTCGAAACTGTAAAGGGCTCTTGCACTTTCAACAATAGAAGTAGAGTATGTTGTTTCTATAGAGGCTAGTAAAGAAATGATTTGGTTACATATGTTTATGGAGGAATTGGGAAAGAAGAAGGATAATAGCAGGTTTTATTGTGACAATGAGAGTGTCATTCATGTTGCAAAGAACTTATCCTTCAATTCTAATACTAAGCATATACATATTAGGTACCATTTCATATGATATGTCTTGGAATATGGACATTTGAAGTTGGAAAAGATACACACTGGCCAGAATCCTGCAGACATGTTAACAAAGGGAGTAGCCAGGGAGAAACTGAGTTCCTTCTTAGTTTCAATTGGTCTTCAAGCATGAAGGTGAAGATGAGAAATTTGATAGGACCAAGAAGGATCATAGTCTAACAGACACAACAATGGTGGAGTTATTGAGTTCAGTCTCCAAGTAGGAGATTATTGTTTGTGGAGCCGGATTACCTTCATGTTTCATAGGTCTTTGTTTTCAACCATGTTTATACCTCATGAAAAATGTACACCCTATAATATTGTACATCCCTCCACATGGGGGGGTTGCAGTGGGGGATTTCCCCCCCGGTGAGGTTTGGGGGTGAAGCCCTCGAAGAAAAAATTGCCTTGTAAATGTATATTGTAATTTCATAGTAAATCTGGACCGTTCATTATAAGGTTGTATATCTTATGGTAGAAGTTATGTTAGTTTTTTTTTCCCTAGAAGGAAACCCTCTTTTTTGAGGGAATTGTATTGCGATTGTGTATTATCATTGCAAATATTGTATTCTAAGAGAGAAGATTATTAGAGAAAGAAGAGGAAATTACAAAGGGTGTGTTGTAGGTTATATCCCTTCATTTTTTGGATAATAATAAAGGAAGAACCTAGAAATTTTTCTAGTGGACGTAGACCACACTGGGTGAACCATGTATATCTGTGTCTCTATTGTATTGTGTATCTTTTTTGTTTTATTTCTACATTTGTCTTATTTTATTGCTCCACAATTCTGTTTTCTAATAATTAAATGACCACTTGTGACTTATCCAAATGAAGTTGTTCATCACCTACATGTCAATAGTTACAAGTTTGAGGGTTTGTATTTTCCCAAAAAACTTTGAATTCTTCCCATCAACAAATATACACTAGTTTCATAGGTATACAACAACAACAACATCATTTCATCTCTTCTTTGTATATCAAACTCAAACACCAACAATATTCTCATCGGTACATCAACACTTCAAATATATCAACAACAGGAATTCGATGATCCTACAAGTTCAACACAACACACATTAGATCCAACTCTCCCCTCCACATGCGTCATGAGGTAAATGTAAGGTAAACTTGAAGTAGTAATATTATTTTTTATTTTTCTGATTTATTTAAGATTTGAGAAATTTATATTATGTTACCTATGAGTTCACCTAGCCTAATGACCCAACACTCATTTCTAATCCTATTTTTTCCATACCCCATCTAATATTCATACTCCACTCATTTATCTCATAATTAATGATACCCTATGCTCATGCCCATTACCTTATCCAATCCACATGAAATTTTTATCATAATATATAATTATTAACCCACGATCATTGCTCTTCATGCATGATCGTTACTTGGAATGAAAAAATCTCATATTCATCACCCATTCCTTCAATCCCCACTTTTTTTCGAATCAGTGTAAGGATTCGAAACGAGTATAAATTCTCTCATACCCTTTTCTAAAATCCCCAAAGCATTGGATCTATTGGAAAAGTGAATTGGCATGAAAAACTTGCTCTACATACTTTTCCATGACTGAGGTTGCAATGATGTGGGGAAGCTCGACCTTGTGAGGACCAAGCCATGTTATTTAAAATAGCTCAAATCCTATCTAGAGTATAATGCAAGTAAGTCTATCCTCAAAAAAGCAGGTTGGCTTCCATTCTTGAAGAAATTCCAAGGGTTCAATTCCTATGTGACCAGAGCATTTACATAGGGATTCGATGGAAATTTGGCTTGAGTAGGGGATTTGGTATTCACTGTATCATAGGAGACATTGGCCATAGCTACAAGACTCCCTCAATAGGGAGAAACATAGTTTAAGAACAATACAATAGAGAAAGGGACATCGAATTGATTCATATGCCTGACCAGTGAAAAACTAGATTAGAAAAGGGGGTACCAATGACATGGATCATGGAGAAATTGAAGAACCTTATGTTCATACTCCAAAATACTGCCACTGGGGAAATATGCAGTCATGCTTATTTACCACATTCATATTTTATTGCATTTTGAATTCAGTCAACATATGGATTTTCCATTCTATCTTTATCAACGTCTGTATTGAATGGATAAAATGATACATGAAAACCCTAATAATATTCACCACAACCTATTTCATCACATGGTATGGTTAAAATTCTAATTATGGAGGAATTGAAGAAAATAAGTGATGATTGGGATATGTTTTTTTCTTGAAATGAGTTTATTATTAGAGAGGGTCCACATGAGGAGGTACCCAAGCACCTGTCATTGTCTATGATCTTCATAAAAAAGAAAAAAAGTTCCTATCCCTGTATACCACCAAACCCTACTCCATTTATGCCAATTCCTACCACTCCCATTGCACCATTATTCCCATCATAAGTGCAACAAGAGTTACAGGAAGTATGTCTAGGTAAAAACCCTAGGTTAAAACATCGAAACCTCCATTTTCAATGAAAAATCCAATCCATTTGGATCTATAACCCATTCCCATTGAATAGAGACATATTCGACAACATGAGCCCTCGATTCAAGTGTTTAAAAAGTCCCAAAAGAAACCCTCAAGGCATGATATTCCCGAGTTTTCATCCTCGCCACTATTCATGCCTCATGATACCAATTATACAACTAATTACTATGAGCCTCCCCAATTTCGTAATGATCGGTCAATCTCTTCCAGACTAGAAATAAAGGATCGATGAATCGATATCATAAAGGATGATGTTGAAGAATTTAAAATATTGGACAAGGACATAAAAAATGAGAATGTAGCTTTGAAGGATATGTGTGCTCAATTGCAGAGGAAAATTGATGAATTGATTGTGCATAAAGAGAAGCTCCAGAAGCTGTTCAAGAGGAAGCATATCTATATTGAGCCACTAGCCTCACAAAATAAAACTTGAAAAGGAAACTCAGAGAAACCAAGGGGAAAATGGCACCTAAAGTCAATATATCTATTGGCACTTGATCAAGATCTTCATTCATAACTCCATGTATTGAAACCTTTGTTATTGATTAATACAAATGTTGTGTTCTGAGTTAATCTCCATTTCAAATTCATGTTCATCTTGTAGACTCTTAATGAAACGATCCGCCTACTGGAAAGGGACTACCACATATGGCTTTCGTTGCTTATATTGTTAAGATAGGTTTGTAATGAGTTTGTTGCAGAGATAGATTTATTTTATTTGCATTCTGGTTTGTTTGTATTATTGTGTTGTATTGGATTATTGTTATAAATAACTATGTTTCATGTCTTCAATTGATTAAGGTATACACAATTTTACACCAACGTATTGGTATTACATAATTGTTCAAGATCCACAAGCTGAGTACGTTGGTAGCACAGTCTGTTCCATCACTCATTAATTTGTTTAGATCATAGTTACTCTGTTTTTGACATTCCTTTTGAGTCTGCCATTTCTAATGTTGTTATGGTAATTTGTTGTACAAGTTGTGCTTTGATATAATTGGAATCATATCATAACTACAGTCCTGTAGTGATTTTGATTTGAGAGCTTTGAAATACATTACTGTCTTTACATGAAATTGTTTTGATACTACACAGTGGTTTATGCATATACACTCTAACTTGATTTGAGTGTAATATAGATATAGTTTAAGTTGCATAGATAATGATTGTGTCATTTCTCAAGTAACAATTCAAAGAACTCGATTTGGATTTAAGCTACAAAGTTGTATCATTTGACAATTTCAGGATTGGTGTGTTATTGTTTGAATTGTCCACATGAGTTTGTATGCAGTGTGAATATTTGGATTCATTCTTGTAGTGAGTT
Source organism: Picea mariana (assembly GCA_032191745.1). Lineage (NCBI taxonomy): Eukaryota > Viridiplantae > Streptophyta > Pinopsida > Pinales > Pinaceae > Picea > Picea mariana. Next base: position 15,573 of record JASDQU010750256.1, read on the forward strand.
TATTTATCTATTGGTTTTCTAATTAAATTCCTTTGATTACAGGTATTTTCATACCTCATTAGAATCATATTCTTTTTACATGCTCTATTTTCATAGACAAAGTTTCATTGAAGGTAGGAACATAATTACTTTTTGACACTTAGTTGTTAAGCTTAAGTGAAGAAATGTAAGGCTTTGGCCACCAAATTGCATTTTGTTCTACTACCCAATATACATAAATTACCTTTTTTTATTTGCAATAGATTAGTTTCATTTTGATTAAAGTGTGAAGAATATTATTTTTCCATAGATTAGGATAATTTATAAAATCATTTTTGTTTCCTATTCCCTACACATAAAGTTTTTCCATCTCTAAGTTTATTCCCCCAGATTGATGATTAATGCTCATAAATTAAGTTACTTAATTGGCTCGATGATGGGATTCTTTCTACAAACCTTGATTTGGCCAGTGTATGAATGGTACCTTTCTCTCTTGGCCCAATCAATCAGATCATTTGATGACCTAGATAATATGTTTATGACTATGTATGCACCTTTGATTGCATATCATATGTTGCTCACCCAATTCACTCAAATTCATCTTAAAAAAGGAGAAAGAATAAGACATTTTAATCTACTATTTTTTAATACCTTGAATCAAATTCCACAAGAGCATAGACCAAGTGATCCAGTTATTTTGGGTAGTTATAAGAATGCAATTCCTGCATATGTAAGTTATGCAATTAGATCTTTAAAAATAAATGATTTATATGGAGTCATTAAAAAGACAAAGGAAATGGAAGAATTTATGATGGAGACTAATGTTTATCCTGAGGTCATTCTTGGGAAGGTACAAATAAAAATAAATACTCTTGCTATTTCAAATCAAGGACCATCAACTTCAAGAAATTTTGAAAATCGAAGAAATGGTGGAGGGATGCTTCAGGGGATTCCCCCTAATGTTACGAATGATGCAATGGATGCTCAAGAGACGAGACAAAGAATATAAATCACTCAAATGAATAGAACTATCAGAGATATGAAGAATGAAGTCACAAGGTTGAAAAGGGATGAAAATTGAGACCCTACAAATCAAAATATAAGAATTCTAGTGCAATATCAAAGGGTAAGAAATGAAAGAAATGAAGAGAATAGACCAAGTGTACCAAGAGTGACAAACCCTAATGTAATTACATTGGAAGAAATGGTTGAAGAGGATTTTTTTTAGAATAAGAGATGAGACAAAGAATAGAAATCACTCAAATGAACAAAACTATCAGAGATATGCAGAATGAGCTCACAAGGTTGAAAAGGGATGAAAATTTCATTGCTACAAATAAAAATATAATAATTCTAGTGCAATATCAAAGGGTAAGAAATGAAATAAATGAATAGAATAGACCAATGGTACCAAGAGTGCCAAAACCTAATGTCGTGATATTGGAAGAAATGATTGAAGATGAAAGTTTTGAGAATGTTGATCAAGGGACAAACATCATTCAAGATGAAATATTAGAGTCGGTATAGATGGATGAAGGTACATCATCCTTTTACATTTTTGATGAAAAAGAGGATCATGAAATTTTATAAGAGAATCTAGTCTATAAAAGAGCTCAAGTGAGTAAATTCAAAACAAAAGAAGCACCAGAAAAAGAAAAGACCAAAGAAAACACTACCGATTCAAAAAAGAAACAAGCAGTTTCTAATTAGGAAAAGACTCCACCACATATGAATTATAATTTGATTGATTATTTAGCCAAAGTCAAAATTACCTTTCCCTTCATGGAGGTGGTGAAGATACCACAAAAAAGGGAAAATCTCTTAAGGATACTTAATGATTCAAATCCAAGAATAGAATTTATTTTCATCAATTCCAGGAAACAACAAAATTTTTCATCAGTGAGACCAAGAGGAAAAGTCCCACCATTCTACATGACTATAGAAAATCATGATGTAGTATTGCACAATTTTTTGGTTGATAGTGGAGAAACCAACATCACTATGCCTTTATCAGTTATGGAAGCATTAGGAATGGGATGTACCAAGTATTATGAGGTTGGGGGAAGTATATATGATATTGATTAAAAAAAGGTCCCAGCCTATGATGAGATAAAATATTTTTGTGCATGGATAAGTGCAACTCCTCACATCACAATAGTATTTACTATTATAGTAGTAGACTTACCTCTAGCCTACAAAGTTGTATTAGGAAGATATTGGTTTTCATTGATTGGAGGATACTTTATGAATTTTAGGATATGTATGTCGTTTCCTAATAAATATGGGACAATGGTCAGGGTCTCTAGAGAAAATAGAAATCCCAAATCATTTAGAAATAAAGAAAATGAAGAAATACAAAATTATATTGATGCTATACTCAAAAATTGTGTTGTTATGAGCCCAGAACAAGTCAACCCTCTAGATCAAGAGGAAGAATATTATTTTCAGGGTTTTTGGAAGATGTCATTTGATGACAACTATTCTAAATTTGGAAGTGGAGTAGGGATTGTTTTCAAAATTCCTTAGTCAATTATATATCCCCACGCAATCAAATTGGAATTTCCATGTACTAACAATGAAGCATAGTATGAAGAATTAATACAAGGAATGATTATTGCACTCTAGATGAAATTTGAAAATTTGGTAGTAACTGGTGACTCAAAATTGGTCATAAGCCATATCAAGAAAAAACACAGAATCAAGAAGGAAACACTAAAGCACTATATAAAAATAGAATGTGAATTCATGGACTCATTCAATTCATTTAATATTTCTTTTATTCCTCGAGATAAGAATAAAAAAGTTGATTAATTGGTGGTTGTTGTATCTCTACCCTGACGATTCCCAAAGTCAAAATATATTTTGTGTCAAAAGAATTTTTAAACCTTCAATTACTGACAACCAAGAGTATCTCCAAGTTTTTGGAAATGATGAGCATGTTGCTAATTTTCTCACTAACTCAAATGACTCTTTTGAAAGTATTGATGATCAAATTTTGTAGTTCTCTCAAAATATTTTGTCAATTTGGAATCTCTTTTCACAAGGGATAATCAAACAAAAATTACAAATTTCAAAGAAGAGGTATCTGTCCGAAAAGTGCAGGAGACACAAAAGATAAATATTTGTACACATGATGCTCCCAAGTATGTAAATCTTGGTAAAAATTGTACATTGGAGGAAATAGATGAATACACTTCTCTTTTCAAAGAAATCTATGACATTTTTTCTTGGACATACGATGATCTGAAGGAATATGATAAGTCAATTTTTCAACACATTGTACCTCTAAAATAAGGAATGAAGCTTGTCAAGAAAAAGTTGAGAATGATAAATCCAAAGTTGAATCCTTTAGTAAAATTGGAATTAGAGAAGTTAAAAAAGGTTGGAACAATTTTTCCAATTAGACATCCAGAGTGGATTTCCAATCTCGTTATAGTAAGAAAGAAGAGTGGGGAAATTAATTTTTGTGTCGATTTCAGGGATCTTAATAGAGAAGCAACAAAGATAATTATCCACTTTCGAAAATGGAGATGTTGTTGAAACAAGTTACTAGCTACACCATGGGAGACCTATGATTATGTTCGCATGCCATTTGGCTTGAAGAATGCTAGAGAAACCTTCCAAAGGATGATAGATCATACCTTCAAAGACCTTATTGAAAAATTTATGGATGATTATCAAGACGACTTGACTGTTCATTCCAAATTAAGAGAATAATACATCAGGCACTTAAGAGTAGTATTTGAACGTTGTAGGTTTAATGGCATATCTTTGAACACTAAGAAATGTTTATCTGCAGTATCAGAAGGAAAGTTTTTGGGACCCATAGTTAGAAAATAAGGAATATATATAGATCCATAAATAATCAAGGAAGTTAATTATCTAAATCCTCCAACATCTAAGAAGGGGCTACAATATTTATTTGGAAAGATAAAATTTGTACAAAGATTTGTCCTGGACTATGTAGCAATTGTGAATCCCATCCATGTATTGTTAAAGAAAGACCAAAATTTTGAATGGACTTAGGAATTTCAAGCAACATTTACTAGAATCAAGCATGCGATCACTATTACTTCAATCCTTGTCAACCTGAGTTTTAGTAAGGATTTCATAACATATTATTTTTCTTTAGAAGAAACTATCGCTTCTATCTTGACACAAAGGAATTAAAAAAGAATAGAATTTCCAATCAGTTTTATGAGTACGACTCTGCACGATTATGAATTAAGATAATTAGATATAGAAAAACAGGCTCTTTCCTTGGTCAAATAAGTGACACATTTTAGGACATATATTTTATCATCTCATGTCATAGCTTATTTCCTGATCTCTCCTATAAATATGCTGCTAAATCAACAAATGAGAGATGAAAAATGGGAAAATTGGCTTACCAAAATTTAAGAATATGATATTGAAATCAAGCCTTTCAACATATTCAAAGGATAAGGGATATGCAAACTAATGACAAGAATTGATGCAGTGAGCGCAAGTGTACCTGTTTCGTGAGAGTCGTCGTTGTCAACATTTGAATGGTACAATAACATTATATTTTATTTGCAATCTTGTCATTTTCCCATTGGTATGTCCTCAAAAGAAAGAATATCATTGAAGATGAAATCCAATCAATACGTGTTGGTAGATGAAGTTTTGTTTCAAATAAATTTTGATGGAATTTTGTTAAGATGTATTGATTCCACAAATTCCCAAAACATTTTACAAGAGTTTCATGAAGGTATTTGTGGTGGAAATTTTTACCAACAACAATTGTACACAGAATCATGAGAGCATGCTATTAATGGCCCACGATTTTTAAATATTCTTTCTCAATGATCATAAAATGTGTTTTTTGTCATAATTTTTCAGGGAAAAAGAAAACTGAACCGATGCCATTGTAGCCTATAATAATTGAAGAACCATTTACATAGTGGGGACTAGATGTCATTGGACCAATCAACCCAAAATCCATCAAAAGTCATTCATATATTCTCACTACAAATTATTATTTCACCAAATGGAAAGAAACAATAGATTTGAAAAGAGTTGATTTTGAAGAACACATAACTTTCCTCAAAGAAAATATTTTGTCAATATTTGGAGTCCCGGAGAAACTCATAACTAATAATGGATCAATTTTCATAGATTCAAAACTATCGAATTTTTGTGGGGAATAGGGTATCATCATTGGACAATGATCAAATCATTATCCTCAAGGAAACGACTTGGTTGAATCTATAAATAAGACATTGATCTAGATTCTTAAAAAGACGATCACTATGAACCAAACAAGTTGACATGTAAAATTGATTGATGCACTATGGGAAATTAGACTTACACCAAAGGATAACACAATATCATCACCATACACATTGGTATATGGGAAGGAAGCAAAAATGCATATTCATTTAGAATTGAATGCCTTGACTTATGTCATGAATAATAAAGAAAAATGACAAGTTTCCCCTTTACAAAGAATATATGACCAATTGATGCATTTGGAAGAAAATAAAAGTGAAGAATTAAAAAATATGAGCCAGAGGCAACATACTATTAATTTTTGTTATTATCAAAGTTTGTCAATAAAGGATTTTCAGAAGGGACAATTGGTGTTATGGAATAAGGAAAAATAAAAACCATCTCTTCTTACAAAGTTTGAATCATTGTGGATCATTCCTTATATGATTGAAAAATTGCTTGGATACAACTCTTATTTGTTGAAAGACACGAAAGGCATAGTCAAAAGTTTTCCAGCCAATGGGAAACATCTCAAAAGTTTTTTCTCCTAAGTATTCTCAATCTCAACATGTACATAGTTTTTCTTTCCTAGTACAAATTTCTACATTTATTTTTCTTTCTTTTGTTTCAATGAATCCATTTCCCAATAATCGAGATTATGGATTTTTAGTAACCCACAGGAGGTTATTATCCCACAGTTGGATCCAGTTGTTGATCCTTAAATTCGTTAAGTATTTGTTCTTCTTCTCTTGTATATTCCCTTTCCACACTAGGAAACTTTTCTATATTTTCCTGGGTTCATACGTGATCTTTACTTTTGTTCAAAATTTCATGGTATTCAAAATGCATCATCGCATTCTGACACCCTCATTTTTCACCCATACTTAGTAAATTTTCCAAACTTTCTATCGCAGGTCTAAGCCCTTATCCTGATTCACCAGACTATCACCACGATCCCTTGGTCTTATTGATTCTTCATACTTAGTCTATTTCTCATACTTCACTACCTCTATGATATATCAACAATTATTTGATTTTTAGGATTCACCATGGAGAACACTAATTTTATAATATTTCCATACATATCACCCCTCCGTTCCACTGATCCATTCTTATGCTTACTCATTTTTTTTGAAATATCAACGTGGGTCCATGGGTTCACTCTCATTCACTATTTCTCTACATACTTTATATTCTCTTCCACCCCATGGTAATCCATGTTGTATCTTATCACTCTCCCCAATTTGCATTTAATGCAAATCTCTTAGAAATAACAATTGGGTTAAGTATTAAAAGGGAATTTTTAATGGTGATCTTCTTGAGAGAATTATTCATCAATTCAAAATTTGATTCATATTAACCATCCTTTGAAAAAAGAGATTTAAATCATATTATGGTAAATGTTGATATATTGGGTTGGTTGTCAATTATGTCAACCATTGAAGCAATTTTGGTAGAAAAATTTGGTAGCCACAGATGTGTGGTTAAGGAGCTCGAGTTTGTATGAGGAATAAATACATACAGATGGATAGTACATGTCATGCCATTTCTGGTGATAGGTGGTACATCACGTATTTCCTCACGGTTGAGGAGATACAACTTAGTGAAGTTGGAAAACCCTCATGAGTTATCTAGAAGCCCCTAGAAGGTCAAATAAGTCAATTATTCTAAAAGATCCTAGAATACGTTTACTAGTCAAAGTGTTTGTAACTATGAGTTAATCATGGGTAAGGTTGTTGCAATAAGAAAATAATTAAAAATAAATTATTTGTAACAAGAAGTGGCAAGTTTACTATTTATGGATAAAGTGGTTGCAAGTGGGTAAAGTAGTTGAAAGTGGGTTATCCCTAATAGAGGGAAGTTGGGTAAAATAGTTAGAAGATGACCCATAAATGAAGCCACTTGGACAATTCAAATAAGAGAGAAAGGGACTTCCATTAGCACCAATTGAGCATAATGAATATCTCTTTTGTGAAAGGTTTATTGCAGGTACTCATTGATACATCCAAATTTGTTCAAGTGTGAGGAAGCAGAGGTAGAGTGACAACAAGGTTTCGTAGTTGTAGTGGAGAGAGGAAAGATCACAAAAAAACCTAGTTAGGGTCATCCTTGCAGGTTTCCCAATAGAAATTCCACGAGGCATCCCCACGAGTTATTTAGAGCCTGTCATGTGAGGCCTCGCGTGACACCTTGCCTATGTCACATGAGACACCACCATACCTAAGGATAAGAGGTGATTCAATATGCAAAGGCTGAGAAGAGATTACAAGAAATTGAATAGTGACCAGGTACAACAAATATATCTATATGATCAAAAGGTATGGTATATGCTTATGTGTAGTTGGATGTTGGGGTTTGTGTGAGACATGGTTATGACAGATAGATGATTTGTCCTAGAGGGACTATTGGTTGTATGGAACACCCTATGTGAGACATATTTACAGAGGTACAATACGGGTATATATTAGTTATTTATCATTGATATTCTTTGTTGGGTTGTTTGTTGAGGTATATCTTGTATTTCTTGGTACATGGTTGAGGGATTTTGGTTGAGTTGTGTTGGTGGAGTTGTTGGTACATTTTGAATCTGCATAATAGTGAGGATTTGACATTTTTTTGTTGTGATAATTCATTATACATGGTTATGATTGTCTTCATATGTATGGAACATGATCTGAGAGACACGATTGTACATGGTTTGAGATATACACTTGTGATATTGTGTATCAGATCTAGGTTATTAGATATGATTTGTTGAGGATATTATTGGTACAATTTGGTACAAGTTATTGGTACAGGTTGACTACAAGTTGTTGGTATAGGTTTCTACAGGTTGTTGGTACAGGTTTATAGTACATGTTTTATAGTGACAGATTTCACAGTGAAAGAGAGAGAATGGTTTCATTAGTTATTTATCACTTATATTTCAGGGTGGTTGGATGGGGCAAGGACAAGTGGTTGTATCCACCTTTCGGTTGGTTCCGGAGAACTTAGGGGGTTGGTGCTTCCTATGAATGTATTTCTTTTAACAATATAAGAAAAGCATTCTATGGTTTTCTCCTACATTGGGTTTCCATGTAAAATATTGGTGTATTGTATTTATGTGTGATTTCTTATGGTTCATTGCTTATGTATACTTCTCATAAAGTAAACAATACACATTGTGGTAAAAAGTATTAAAAGTACTAATATTGATTCACCCTTGTTGGACACACCGACCACACTTAGAGGGGGGGGGTGAATGAGTGTGGGGCTCTTTTTTTCAAAACTTCCCTCTTACACAAAAATCATTAGTTAGCATTCACCATTTACTCATTACTCATTGTTTTCATTTATAACCAGTTAGATGTGAACATATATCAGCCACATATATCAGCAATATATCATCAACAAATCATCTCCACAAGGAACACAAATAACATAAGATGTATGTACAATTTTGTTTTTATTACAGACTACAATCCTTGGGGTTTTTCATCAACAAATGAATAGAGTAAAACTCTACAAGAGCACCAAATCTATATGCAAGACTCATCTTACATCCTCAAAACCAACTAAGATGAGGCAACAATCCTCCACAGATATCAATTTGTCATAGGTACATGACTTGTTAGTAGTGCAACCCGCATGTGTATGCACCCTGGCTCACTACAAACCGCATATGTACGTGGTCAGACTCCATCACAACCTGCATATTCCTTATGAGTTACTTAGGTTTTTCTCTTCATAATCAACTCATATCCTCTACAACCAATTCATCATTCTTTTCTATCTCTCACTGTCGAGTATGAATCATAACTAGTCACAACACATCCAAGCTATCCAAGAATTAACTCATGCTTCTCAACCATACAATATGAATGCGACTTAAACCTATATAAGCAATCAACATACTATAGCAATCATATCATCATTGAATCAAAAGAGTTTTTCTCACTCTATCATCCAACACAAATCACATCACAACAACATACCAAGAATTCCCTAGGCATTAACCACACAACAACAAATAGTATCCATCAAGATAACAATGTAACCATACCAGAGTCTCAATGGAAGATATAAGCCCATAGAATATAGATATGGAACCTCCTTCATTCTTCAACAAATAGTCATCATCTCAAACACCAATTTCCATGACTTCATCCAATGTATGTGCCCTGTCTTCATACAACCCGCATATGTACGCGTCCTGGCCCATTGCAGCCCGCGTATACCTCAGAAACTAGGGTTTCTGAACCTCTGAAACTTTGATGCATTCATGAAATCCTCCATACTCTCTCTCTCTCAGAATAGATCTTCAATCATGCTCAATATATCCACAGAAGATGCTCACCAAAGATACACAAGATGTGCTCCCAAAATGTACTTTTCACAAGAGACCCTTGTGTCTTATTTATACTCTCCATCTTCTAGGTCACTTAAACTATTTTCCTCATTTTAGGGTTAACCACTTTCCATAATTAGAAATTTCTTCATTACTTTATCAATTAAATAATCCTCCTTGACTTTGTCACCTCACTTTATCATTTAAATAATCTTCTTTGATTTTGTCACTTCACTTTATTATTTAAATAATCCTTCTTGACTTTGTCATTTTAGTTTATCATTTAAATAACAATTTCTTCTTTGCAATCTCTTTGACTTCTTTTACCATTTGGGAATTCAATCCAACATATGAGGGTCCTCCAACTTCATAAGGCCATAACTCTCAAACCATGAGGAGTTATGTGACATTCCACATACCACCGAAAATAGAATGACAAGCACTATCCATCTAGGATAGTTTCACTAACAAATTAACTGATCTTCAATTCATTATTCTCTAATCAATAATGGGTTATCCAACCATTCTTCTAAGATAAATCAACCGTAAAGTGTCTTCCTGTGAGGGCCTTCACCATAAGGGAACGACTTTGGATTTCATACATTTGTGCACTTTATAAACCATGATAAGACTGTAATGATAAATATAACTATGCATCATATATCAAAGAAAACACATTGATCC
>JASDQU010750256.1:26033-38208 GCA_032191745.1 Picea mariana
CCCTCTCAGTATTCCAAGAGTAAAAATATTTTCTTTGGTAATAATGTTCTAAAAGTAATGTACATTAATTTGCCAACTTTATTAAGCATGACAACTAGAATAAATGAAAACTTGTGCGGAGATACCATAAACTCATTTGGATGAGAAGATAAAAGGTTTAAATGGTAAAGAGAATACATGTATTACTACTCATTTCCACCTCTAGAGAGGAATTCAAACATGATTTGGATGTCAGGAATTTCTCTATCATCCCGTGTTCTATAGGCCAGTGGCTTCAAAGAGTTAGTTTCATGGTGCATCAACAAATTTGGTAAGAACCAAAGAATAATTTAGCTACAAGGAGAGTCCCATATTTCTTTGGCACCTTCGGTCTTCAAGAAAATGCTCAATCTCTTGGAGCCGACAATGACCTTAAAAGGTGATGAGGATAAGGAATTATTGAAGGAGAGAAGTGGTGGATTGGATCTCCTAAGAGAATATATTGAGGACCCAACAATGATTCTAGAAGACATGTCAAACACAGGTTAGTTTCTTGAAAAATCCCTACTGAGAAATGGCATGGATTTTTTCGAGAGTTGCCAGACAAGAATATACAACTAGTATTCCTTGACTGGTTCTGTATATCTTGCATTTTTCAATTCATGAGAAATCAATTTTTGATTGGGAAAATATTATTTCCAAAGAACTTTCTTTTTAGTTGGAAAATTTAAAGAAGAATAATAAATTCTACATGTCCTCATGCCTAATATGTTCCTTTACTTACTATCATGTCTTCAAAGGCCCACATTTATTCAAACAAGTCAATTATAAAACTAACATTGTCTATATGTGGTACTCTACCTTATGGAAACAAAAGGATATGTATAATTTTTATGAAGTGCATAATGCATTTATTTCCTCATTCAAAAAACTTGTTTATGGACCAAAAACATCAAGATTGTTTTAAAAGAAACAACATTGTTGGACAAGAAAGGGAACTATGAAGCAATGGAGAATTTCAACATTATTAGGATTTATTGTTCCTGTGAAAAACCCTCATATCTATTGTATTGTGTTTCAGATAAAATGTTTTTTGTGGAAGTATGTAAGCAATATAGATTCTAGTCCCATGTATTTACTTAAATAAGGAAAAAGCAATTTATTCCTCTACCTTGGAACGTTGGAGAGATAACGTTGAAAAGTATTTCCAATATTGATAAAGTTTCAGTTCAATTTGATTAGTTTAATTTGAATAAAGTAGATGAAATCAAAGGATTCAACCCTAACAAGTTGTTTATGAAACACATGACATGAGTTGGTGTTGATTAACTTATTGGGCTGACCCAGGTTCTGATCTCAATAGGTTTCCAACAAAACTCTCAAAACTATCGGCCCTCCTGCTAAACCAGAAGGCGATGTTGTGCATAGGGTGCATAGCGCAGTCTCACCTGAGATAGATTTTATGGGGGACTGCAATGCTCATGTGTTTGCAATCTAGGAATGAGTGGGGATTGTATTTGGGTTCTTTCTTCCTTATGCATTATCCTTGTTAATCATTCATTTACTTCTATGATTCATTCCTCTTTAAGCTTATGCATGCATGCTGGAATAACTACTTTAACCATTCATTCTTAAGCTAAGGATCAATAGAAAGTAACGAATTCATTAAAAATCAAATAGAACACAAGGTTTATCGTGTTTCACCCCCTCCTGTGTCTATGTCCACAAATATATGTTTTATTTTCTCTTTTATATATTCTGTTGCAAAATCTTGCACTACGCGCATTACATCTTCAGTAATACAATCAAAATTGAAGGTAAGTGTTGAAATATTGTAACTTTGAAGAATATTATAATTATATTTGAGTTATTGTATTATAGATCAAATCTTGTTTTGTGGATTGATCATGTCGGGTCTTGTATAATACCAAATCCTCTTTTGTGGATTAGTCAAACCATATTTATATGGTGGTATTTGTAAAGTCATCCCCTAGTGTTTATAAAGTGGTTTTAACCACTCTTGGAAGAAGTCGTCCCTACTAAGTGAAGAGACATAACCCTAGCACTTCCTCAACTAGTATTTATATGTGAGGATGATTCCTCACTCTTACACTCTCACACTCACGCATATAGTGCACATATCTTGAAGGAAGTTGCAGTTGCAGGAGGAAGGGGAAGAGAGGCACATTCTCAGTATTAGTTTATTATTGTTTTTTTGGTCTTAGTCTTGGCATTGTATTGGATATATATTATTGAGGACGTTTTGTTGGGTTTTCTCCATCATGAGGGTTTCCCAGGATAAAATGTTGCATACCATGTGATTGTGTTTCTTTTGGTGATCGTCTTTATGATGTTGTTTTGGAAATGCATTGAATGCTCATGTAATTTGGAATTAACCTAATAAAAACAATAAAAACTTAACATGGTATCAAAGTTTGACTGAATAGAGCATCTTTCACTAGGTACCTAAACATTTCATTGTTGTTATACAAGAAAATTAGGGCTTTTACTAAAGAGGATTTTTTGACCAAAAAATATCTTGGGAAGCATGCCATACCCTAATGCATATTTTGGTATCTTGAGAAAACCTTTTCAATGGATATATTTTTACAAGGAAAATCTCTCTATGGCTAGGGTGAACCAAAAAAGACGGAAATGACTGCAGAAATCAACTCTCTTCTCAAGTATGCTATATAAACAAATATGTTAGTGAGACAAGATAAAAGGCCTACCTCGTCTAGATGTTCGATGACATCCACCGTTGAGCACTTTGACCCAAAGAAATATACCTGAGACAAGTTCTCAACAAACAAGCAAAGAAAGCATACAATAGTAATATAAAAGGTTAGCACATTAGATAGCATAATCCATTGATAAGCATGAAAAATTCACCCATGGAATAATAATTCAATATATTTTCAAGATATCAATTGGATGGGAAAAGAGTATTTCTATTAATAAATTATTAGCATAAGAAAAAATGTTATATCTTCTATCTCGGCACGGTTCAGGACCAAGAAACAAAGTTCCTTCCAGTTGGGCCTCCACCACTTCAATCCTCCACCAAAGGCAAGCTCATAGAAGGGAGATAATGAGGTTCTCCATCAATAAGGGAAGATCTTGGGGGCTGAACACTGTGTTCAGACTTAAAGGAAAAAGGGATGCCGAATCAATATGAAGTAAATAATTCCTCCAGAGCAACTTCTCTCTTAAAGTTGAATTCTTTCTCCTTTTCCATATCTTGGAATTGGCCTCTTTATAGTGTTAAAAATGGAACTAAAGGGATAAGTCAGAACGTTTCCAGTATATGGAAGGCCAAGTGTTGCACCTTCTTCATCACCTTGGTGAGAAAATAAGAGGTGCTTGCATGCCCATTTGGGTCTTGCTGAGCATGACAGCTGTAGAGGAAAGAGTTAGAGAAAGAAAAACAAAAATATAAGCAAGAATTAAACTAATACAAACTAAAATCATAAGCATAGGGACATAGAGATAACAAACACAAAAAGACCCATGTCACCAATGTTTTTAGGCTGATCTATTGATGAAATCAAAGCACCAAGAAGAAAGGGGACTATGAGTCCCTTCTTCCTCCAAGGGAAGGCTCTTGGACCCTCACAAGCTTGCTCTCCTTACAACAAGAAAATGAAAATGGTGATGAAAGAACTCCTTTCAAATCCACTCAATGGAGAGGTGGATTGCTCAATGAAATGGTGCCAATGTGTTCTTGTCAAGGATTGAGTCCTTAAAACAATCTAGGCAGCATAACATTACTTTGAATTCCTTGAGAAAATGAGGTGCATTCATGGCTTTTTATAGCATTGCTTTGGGCTTTTGTTTAACTACTTTGTAGTGTGAAAAGAGGCCATTTAGGGCATTATTAGGTCTTTGACTAGCCTACCATTCCAATTCATCTCAGATTTGAGGGTCAAATCGGCTTGGGAGCTGATCCATAAGTGGTTGGGAGGCTGACCACTTCAATAAATGCATCGTTTAGCAGGTGCACGGAGTTTTGCGCTAACAGTCGTGCATCGTGCATGTATTTGCGCATGCTACATTCCTGTTCCGTGCATGTGTGTGTGCACCCAACTTCTGTAAAGCGCTCTTTAATTTTTCACTACTTTGTATAGTTTTTTTCCCTTTTTGAATGCTATGAGATTAATTCATGGTCATGAATGACTTCATTACTGTTTGCCAATGCTGAGTTCTTGTAACCATGTGTTGACGAAATTTCAGTGATAACAGATGCCCCCTGATGGATGAGGTTAGGAGCATACGTATAGCCGAAATCCATCAATGTTTCTTCTACTGAGAATGTTGTTGTAAGATAGAGAAATAGTGGGATCGTCAAAGCAATCTATTGGAGGAGAAAGGAACCGATAAGACCCGACCTTCCATAAGGTGTGTAACATATACAACTGTGTACAAACGAGGCGGGCATGCCCCATGCTTGTGTTATGTAACTCTGAAAAAAGATGACAGAAGCGTTGGTATAGACAACTGCAACGCCCTCGGGGGCGGTCGAGATAGAGGCAGAAGACAATTCTGCAAATGAACATGCTCTGAATAGTAGGCATTGATCGCAGTAATAAGCAACAACGATGGTGTGGGCATTGATAGCCTTGCCAAGTTCATAGGTCTTCGGCGAATAAAAGAACTGACTGCAATAGTCACAAAGTAAGACCCACCATAACATGAGAAAGTGTTGGCATCGAATGTTACGGGGGTCAACGATAGTAGGGAGCAATGGTGTTTCACCTTGTGTCATCCGAGATATCTCATTGAGTGGAGAATGAGAATCAAGATACTGTCACCCTTCTGGAAAATGGTGTTGATGTCATCAAAAGGGGACGTGACTCCCAGAAGCAAAAGGGATTCGTGAAATCTACTGAGGGAAGGAAGTGGCAGAGGTACATAGACGATGTCAAGAAGTGGGAAGACTCAAGACTGCCCGTGGTTGGAGGATGTATGAGATAAAAAGTGGCCGCAACCTTGTAACGAGGTTGAGTGTCAGGGGGACAACAAGACCGGGGATAAGTTGTGCCTGAGGTGGGACAAAGTGAACAACTGCAAAGGGTAGAGGTAAGTGACCTGTGGGGTACTTTGAATATGTGGAAAATACCGGCGAGGGTAGATGATGAGTAATGCTCCAACCAAGGGTGACATGGGTTGCGTTTGGCCAAAAGGAGGGAAGCAGGTCGCCAAAGGTGACGACAAAAAGGATAATGAAATGACTGAAAAATAAAGGTGTTTGTACAATAAATAACGAATAATTTGGGGAGAAATGTACAAATACAAAAACGGGTGCCCCAGTGTGATATGAGTGGCCCATGGAGGGCAGAATGTTCTTAGAAAACTGATGAAGGGTGGGGCCCCCATTGGTGAGTTTCTATATGAGGTAGGTGAAATGAAGGTAGGTTCGCAGATGGGCAAACTGATGGTGGATGAAATGGATGGTTCATGATACTGCGGAGGTGCAGGTAAAAAAATAGAACCGTAAAGAGATAATCTAGGAGTCCATGTGGGAAATATAAAAAAAGGAGGAGAAGAAGTATGTGTTTGATTCACAACATGATGAAAGACTATCAGGACTCCCATCCCTAAAGGGTAATGAAGAACAACATGAGTGTCAAAAAGGTGTCAAGAAGGTGTCAAGAGGTGCTATGAATGGGACAACTCATGTGGGTAAGAATGCTACCGGGTAACAGTATCGATGATGAAAATCGAGGCGTGGGTATTGCAGAGCCGGGAATGGGTATCCTAGAGGCCAATCTCAGAGGGTGTGACTGGAAATGTAAATGCAATATAGTGGGAGAGACTACATGCTAGTGCTAAGTATATACTTGAAGGGGTTATGCTGATGGATGAGGAGCAAGTACCTGCACACATAACCACCAAATACCCAAAGTGAACAATATCTGAAGAGAATCAAAGATATGAGCATGTATTTGATAAATGTGACTATGCGCGTGTGTACCTGACCATGATATGAAAAAAAGGCACCCTGGGGGCTCAGGATGAAAAGCAACCCAGGGACTGTTGTGATGTAGGTGATGGGATGCTAATCCTGTGGCTGAAGATGGTTTGAAAAATGGACACCTTGGGCTCCCGGAATGGTGAGTGGAAGTTTGGCAAAAGGCCTATATATAGCTATAGGGCCCACATTGCCACCTCATTTGTACCTACTAGAGTAGTGAGTGGACAAGCATTTTTCAGAGGAGATTTGTAGATTCGAGGAGGACGAGGCAGCTGATTGAGGATTTGCGAGTATCAGGTTAGTGGTCTGATCATCATGCATAGAAATAGGTTTTCAATTTTTGGGAAGGGTTTGTACGAAGGGCCGTACAGGAGTATTTAGAGAGTGTGGGCCTCCCATGTGTGGGCGATTCGGTGAAAGGCGCGCATACGTGCGTGCCTGTACACCAAATATGTGCACACGGGTGTGCGATAGGGAGAATTTAAGGCGCACTCGCGAGGCACGCCTGTGGGTTTGACAGGCGCACACCTGTGTGCGTTGTATGGTGAACAGGCACACGTAGCGGTGCGCCTGTGAAGAAAAATAGGTGCATGTTGATGCACACCTGTGCAGTGAACAGGAATGCATTTATGCGCACCTATGTAATGAGCAGGCACACATATGTGTGTGCCTGTATAATGAACAGGCACGCATGTGTGTGTGCCTATGGGTAAAAAAACCACACCTAGGAGGCAAGGTTGAAGGGTAAAAAATGAGTCCTTTTGATGCTGTTGATGGTTGCATGAGCTGATATAGGACTTTGTGTTGTCTACAGGTGGACAGTAGTGACGATGCCAGTGCGGTGGCGAGAGCAAGACTGGGCCCAGTTGCGAGACGCCATGGCTATTGAGGGGCCCAGGGTACGTGTGACTTTGGCAACCTGTGGGTTGCTAAAGTTCTTTGAGTGCCCGTTGATACAGGCACATGAGTGTTTGTTGCAATTCCTGATCCAGATGTGGAGTCTGGAGCTACACTGCTTCCTTGTACGAGGAGAGCAGATCCCCTTCACTGTCGTGGAGGATATTTATTTCTTGACTGGGCTCCCCTTTCGGGGAACGCCCCTACCGGTGGAGCCGGTGTTGCCCAAGACCATGTCTCTGGCCGATATTGGCTAGAGATACTGCTCAAGTCAAGATTTTATGTCGGGGACGGTGGTGAGTATTGGTGCGATAGACTCCCTGGCACATCACTGTATAGCAGTGATGATCGTTCGAATATATGGGTCACTTGCGACCCAGCGGATTAGTGGTGGCCAGCTGTTGGTGCTGGAGAGAGTGGTGGCTGGAGAGCAGTTCGCTTGGGGGCTGACGCTCCATGCTAGGATGGTGGCACAGTTGGACCACTATCAGTCCACTGATGGAGGAGAGTTTACTTTCGGGTCCATCCTAGTGGCCTGGTTTTTGTAGAGGGTGCCAATGTTGCGCCCGAGAGTTCTACTGGAGATGTCAGGTGCACGAGAGCCACGGTTGAGGTAGTGGTCGACAGTTTTGCTTCATCACGGTGGTGGTGAAGGTGGCCACTTCTTTTCGGTAGAGGTGGCACAGATATGGCAGCAGATGCCGCAGGTGATACTTCAGTACCCCTATGCTGGGGTGGACTTCCGGGGTGACCCGGACATGGTGCTACCTCCAGGGGAGGTGTTTGACCAGTGAGGTATGTTTATTATTAGTGTGCATGTTTGTGGTTTATGTTATTTTTTGTTGAGATATCAGTCCATATGTATATGATATATATGTTGATACTATCCGTTGTTGTTGTTTTGTGCATGTGCAGATGTGGCACCTCACAGGCGCGAGGTGGAGATGAAGAGAGCGTCGGCTCGTTGAGAGCTGGAGAGACTACCGCATGGAGAGAGACAGCGGTGGGAGGATGTTGTGGGGTGACCAACTGAGCTAGAGAGGGTAGCGAGGAGGTGTCGGTTTGATGACCCTGGTACGGGGCCATCACACACTCCTCCGGTAGTGACCGGAGTGGATTATGATGATATATGATGTCGTCTGGAGACGGTTTTATAGGACGTGCCAGAGGGCATGTGGATGTGCATCCAGGACGAGAGTTTCCTGGAGTAGTGTATGGGGATGCCACCACCATGGCGAGCCATAGTGCAATGAGCAGCAGTGCTTTCTGCTATGATGAGTGGACGCCTGCCGTCGAGGCAGGAGGGTTCTGTGGGTGGACCACCACCGCCTGGGGTAGGTGGTGGTGGGCCGCCACCGCCTGAGGGAGGGGAAGGTGGTGGCGCGATAGAGGCACCATGAGTGGTGCATGATGTACATCTTTTTTTTTGTTGTATATAGGCTGGTGAGCCCATTTGTTGTACCGAGGTGCGGTATTGGCCTGCGGATACATGTATTTTTGTATGTAAACATTTGGATGGCCTAATGGGCCTTTATATATACATGAGTATACACAGTTTGAGATCCTGATGTTGTCTACATGTTTTTTGCTGATGTTTTTGAGTACGTCCATTCTATATATATGTTGTGACATGTTTTCATGATATGTTTATGTATGTGTAGCTTGATGTGATATATGCCAATCTAACACCATGTTAGCTATTTGATCTGTTGTTTGATTCAATTGTCTTGGAATATGTGTAAATGTAATGGAATCAAAATGTCAAGATAACAGCCTAACCTACAAGTATTTGCGAAAGAGGCACGGATCGTGTACATGGTATACATTGTTGAGCTGGAGAACGAATAGTTGAGAGTCGAGGAAGATGCTAAGGTGACGAATATGATGATGTTGGGCATCGGCCAGGAGGCCAATGACTGCAGTGTACTCGGCTTGGTTGTTGGTTGCCGGCCCTAAACATATGTCGCTTGAATGTAGCATGTCATGTGAGGGGGTGTAGAGAGCCCAAGCAGCTGAAGTGATATTTTGCATCCAACGGCTGGCGTCGTCGGTGTAACCAATGTGGTAGGCTGGTGGAGGAAGCATCTGTCAATAGCACAAGGGATAGTTTAGACGTGAGGGTAGGAGAAAAAATATTAAAAACACTAAAAAGAATAAATAACCTAAAGTAGAATGACTACTTTTAAGCATAAAATTTCTTGAGATACAACCCGTTGATGGGTTCTTTGAGAGAGAGGCCTTCGGGGGAGGCCAGGATGTATGCACCTTTGGTGAGGCAATGTTGAATAATGTAAGGTCCATGCCAAAGTGATTCGAATTTTCCATGGACAAAGGTATCATGAGTGATATCATAAGCCAGGACGAGGTCGCCTTCATGGAATGATCGAAGGTTGACTTGGAGATCAAAGGTAGCCTTGGATCGTTTTTTAGCTGCCTCGTTGTTTTGTAAGGAAGATCGACGATCTTCATCTAGAGACTCCAAGTTCAGCTAGCACTGCTCCATTGGAGCAGTGTCAGGTAATAGCTCAATTTTGGTGCGTAAGGTGGGGATTTCACACTCGATGGGAAGAGTTGCCTCAACCCCATGGACTAAATGGAACGGTGTGAAACTGGTAGCAGTCTTCACAGCCGTTCGATAATCCTATAGCGCAAAAAATAACATATGATGCCAATTGGTTTTATGTTTATTAACCATGCATTGTAGCATGGTCTTGAGGACTTTGTTAACTGCCTCAACCTGTCCATTTGACTAAGGGTAATATGGTGAGGCAAACTTGTGAGAGAAGCCTAACCGAGATGAGAGTTTGACGAAGATCTCATTCTCGAAGTGTTTCCCATGATCGAAAACGAGTTGGAGAGGTACTCCAAAATGAGATATGACGTGGTTAAAGAAAAAGCGTGCTGCAATGTCAGCGGTGTTGTTGAAAGTGGGCATAGCTTCGGCCCATTTGGTGAAGTAATTAACGACGACAACAATGTATTTGTGACCATTGCTGGAGGGGGGATTACAAGTCATAAAGTCGATTCCCCATTTACTAAAAGGGCCGACAGTAATGACAGGGTGGAGAAGAGCGGGGGGGTCGGGCTTTGTTGGTGTAGAGCTGACATTGCTCACATCATTTCATGGTATGAATGAAATCATGAAACAAGGTAGGCCAAAAGTAACCTACTCGGATAATCTTTTGAGCAGTGGATATACCCGAAAGATGGCCCCCACATGTGTCGCTGTGGCAGTCATTTAAGACTCTGTCGACCTCATCAATAGTCAGACATCAATGAAGAACAGTGTTGACGCCCCGCCGGTAGAGGATGTCTCCGATGAGGAGGTAGAGGGGGGCCTGATGGTGAATACATTGATGGTCATCTCGTGAAAGGTGATTACCAAACTTTTGAGTTCAGAGGTAGATGAGAAGGTCTCCATACCAAGGATCATCCAAAGTGATGTAAAAGAGATGCTCGTCTGAAAAGTCGGTATTGACAGGGGCACTGGTAGTGTCAGAGGGGAGGGCCGTGACAAGTTCGGCGAGAATGAGGGCCTTCTTACGCTTAGGTGTTGAGAACTCGAGGTTGTACTCCTGAAGGATAATGATCCATCGAGTGAATTTTTCATTAACTTGTCGACGGCTGAGCAAGTACTGCATAGGGTTGGAATCTACGATGACCTTTGTGGTGTGAAGAAGAATGTAATGGCGCAGTTTCTAGACTGCGAGGACAACTGCAAGAGCAAGTTTCTCTTCGTGTTTATACTTCAAGGGTGGTCCTGAGAGGTTATTACTAATGTAATAAATAACGTGTTCACGATTGTCATCTCTGAGCTGGACGAGGACGCTGGCTACTGATACAGTTGATGCTGATACATATAGGATGTAGTCGCGATTGTAGTCAGGTGCACTAATTAAAGGTGCATTTGAAAGAATTACTTTAAGATCGTCAAAGGACTATTCAGCATAGTCGTCTTAGTGAAAAGGGATGTCGTGACGTAGTAAGCGGAGGAAACCATGTGCGCGTATGGCGTAATCAAGAACAAAGCATCTAAGAAAGTTAGCTTTTCCCTGTAGACTCTGAAGTTGTCGTAAATTCTGGGGAGGTGGAATTTCGGTGATAGCTTGGACTTTGAGGGGGTCCACGGTAATACCACTTTGGGAAACAATAAAACTAAGGAGGTGCCCTGTGGTGACACAGAACACACACTTGAGAGGATTCAAGCGGATGTTGTACTGACAACACCGTTGAAAGATGATACGTAAATCATCGAGATGCTGGGTGCATTTTTTGGATCGAGCTTTGAGGTCGTCCAGGTAGGCGAGGATGATTTTAGCCAGATCATGGAAGATGTATGTCATCGTCCGCTGGAAAGTTGCGCCGGCATTCTTTAAGCCGAAAGGCATGGCACGATATGAAAAGGTACCCCACAGGGGTAGTGAATGCAATTTTATACTGATCGACTGGGTGGATTTGAATTTGGTTATAGCCGGAGAATCCGTCCATAAATGAGAGAGCCTCATGGCTGGCGCAGTCATCGATAATTTGATCGATGAAAGGCGTTGAAAATTTTTCTTTGGGACATGCATTATTGAGATCATGAAAGTCGATGCAAACGCGGATAGTGCCCTGTTTTTTGTCGATGGGTACAGGGTTGGAAACCCATGAAGTATAAGCGATGGGGTAAATAAACCTGGCAGCACGTAATTTGTAGATTTCATCTTTGATAGCCGCGGCTTTGGATGGGTGTAGCGGTCGCTGTTTCTGGCGGACTGGTATGATGTTGGGCCAAGTATCGATGCAATGTTCAACAATAGAGGGATCGAGGCCAGGAATTTCCATGTATGACCAGGCGAAAATATCCCTATATTCTTGGAAGAGGGCTTTGTATGCGGTGATTTCCTGAGGATTGCAAGCAGCTCCGATGATGATTTCTTCAACGATGCCATTTTTTATCGAAATGTCAATTTTGATGGTGGGGGAAATGTTGGCCATATTACCTTTTTCAAAAGAATCAGGGGCAGGAATGGGATTGTTGAACCAATCGATAGGCGCTGACGGGATAAAATCTTTGGTTTCGACTGCGTAAATGGGGTTTTGGTTAGAAGGCATGAGGGCTTCCTGTGGAGAGAAGAGTGCATAGTGATGTAGCGCGTCCCAGTGAGAGTTCAGGTGGTTTATCTCTTCCAGTATTTCCTTGTCACATTGGAAATGATGGGAATACAAGGGGTCGTGAGGAGTGATATCGGTGCTAATTTGGTTGCCCCCTAATGGAGAAGTAGAGGGAGCAATGCTAGGAGATGGTGAGGGTTCACTCGACATAAACCATATATTGAAGTACTA
>JASDQU010750258.1:0-34616 GCA_032191745.1 Picea mariana
GCAAATATCTCAAGTATATCAGCTCATTTGCAGTCATCTTCTTGATACTGTCATTAGTAATGTTTTCTACATGGATGATAGTGGCTTCAGTAAGATGTAACAGGGTTCAAATGGCTAACAATATATTGTCAGTTGTCATGATTGTGTTACAGTTGATCTTGATGAGACAGGTGCACAGGATAGAGTTCAGAGACAGAGGACAAGCCGAGTGGCCTATCCCGAGCTTGTTGACTGGTCAGTAACCTTTTGGGGACCAAAAGGTCTTTTAGTGGGGAAGTGTGATCCGGAATCAAATCCAGAAGCCTGACAGGGCTAAAAAATGATAAAAAATGAAAGTGCTTGGAATCTTACGAAACCAATGCCATTGTGTCCATCTCATCTTCCTGATTCTGACCATATATTTACTTCATCAAACGGGCTCCGTATACGAAAGATATCGCGTTCTGTCCGAAAACTCAAATAGGCAAAAAAAGGGGATGACTGTATAGTCCATACAGTGCCACATGGCATGCTGACTGTATAGGTCGTACGATTGTACAGATGATGTGGCAGCTCTTGAAGATGACACATGGTAGCCTGATGTGGCATACAACAGACAACTAGACCAATCTATGGGTGACATGTGTTACCACTGTAAGGGTGACACGTGGCACAGGATGACGTCAACAGCTGACTGGGCAGGTACGGTGGAAGGATGACGTGGAAGATACGCGGTAGGATGACCGGGCAGTACGGATCAATTTCTCATCGTTATTGTATTTCAAGGCTGGTCCTGAAAGAATTTTACTGATGTAGTAAATAACATGTTCCCGTCCATCATCCCCTAGTTGGACGAGGACTCCTACTACTAAGACGACTGAGGCTGATAAGTAGAGGATGTAATCACAATCATAGTCTGGAGGACTAATCAAAGGGGCATTAGATAGTGCTACTTTTAGATCATCAAAAGCAGTTTGGGCATGCTCATCCCATCGAAATGGGATATCATGATGCAATAAGCGAAGGAAACCATGCGCACTAGTGGTGTAATTTGGGATAAAGTGGTGTAAAAAGTTGGCTTTTTCTTTTAGACTCTGTAGTTGGTGCAAATTCCTAGGTGGTGGAATTTCATTGATGGCGTGGACCTTGAGGGGGTCCATTGTGATGCCATGTTGGGAGACAATGAACCCAAGAAGGCGTCTGACAGTGACGCAAAATACACACTTGAGAGGGTTCAAGCGGATATTGTACTAGCAACATCATTGAAAGACAGCTCGTAAGTCGTATAAATGTTGAGTTGGTTTCTTGGATCGAGCAGTGAGGTCATCTAAGTAAGCAAGGATGATGCGAGCAAGATCATGGAACACATAAATCATGGCCTGTTGAAATGTCGCTCCTATGTTTTTGAGCCCAAAAGACATGACTCGATAAGCATAAGTACCCCATGGGGTAGTAAATGTGGTTTTATACTGATCTGCTGGATGGATTTGGATTTGATTGTAGCTGGAGAACCCATCCATGAAGGACAAGGACTCGTGGCCGGCACAGTCATCGATAATTTGGTCGATAAAAGGGATTGGGAAGTTGTCTTTGGGACAAGCATGGTTGAGGTCACAAAAGTAGGTGAAAACTTGAATAGTTCCTATTTTTTGTTAACAGGAATGGGGTTGGAAACCCATGAGGTATACACGATGGGGTATGTAAACCCTGCAATGCGTAACTTATCAATTTTGGATTTGATAGCTGCATCTTTGGATGGGTGAAGTGGGTGTTTCTTTTGACAGACTGGGGTGACATCTAGCCATGTGTGGATGCGATGTTCAACGATAGAAGGATCGAGGTCGGGCATCTCTGTATATGACCAGGAACAAATGTCCCGATATTCCTGAAAGAGAGCTTTGTAAGCTGTGAATTCCTCAGGGGAGCATGCAATGCCAATGGTGATTTCTTCTATGATTCTCGGTTTGATGGAAATGTCAATTTTGACAGTGGGCGAGATATTGGCCATGTTGCCTTCTTCTAAAGAATTGGGTGCAGGGATAGGGTTGTTGAACCAGTATGTATGCCTTGACATGATAAAATATTTGGTTTCAATTTCACATATGGAGGCTTGGTGAGGAGGGTCAATGGCTTCCTATAAAATAAAAAGCACTTTGTGATGGAGTGCTTTCCATGGGAAATCGGGGATAGTGAGTTCCTCGAGGATATCTTCGTCGCAGTGGAAAATGCGAGAATATAGAGGATCCAAAGAGGTAACATTGGTGGTTGGCACTGTGTGATTGTCTTGAAGTGGTGAAGACATAGAGGGGATGTCATAAGTATGTTGCAATGGTTCTCTTGTCATAAACCAAATGTCCAGACACTGCGGGTAGTAAACTGTGGTAGGGGGTAAGATTTCTTGTGGGAAATGAACAAGAGAATTGGGAGGATTTGGAGGAATATCCTCAGACATTCTATCCATGAACCATGGAGGAGTGGGAAGTGACTCAGGTTCAGGGGAGGTGATGTTGACAATATCTAGAGAAGGGATAGGGGGAGTTACTTGCATTATATGAGGTAAGGTGGTCGATTGTTGTTGAATAAGGGTTAATTGACGACGCCAATATTCAATAATCAAAGGACACTGGTATGTAAAATGAGTAAGTGAGTCATAAAGAGAGCAATGGCATCTCATCCATTCAGGGACTGAGGTTGAGACATAATGGATGTCAGTGATGTGGGTATCTGAAGGTGGTGGTGGAGAGGGCTCTTGCTGAAAGGTTTGGCATACTGTCGTTAGTGTCTGTCGAAACTGAGGTAGAGCTGGGAAATGATGAGTGTAATGGCCATATTATAAACAGATGGCACATGTGAATCTAGTTTGTATCCCTTTACTACCTATTATGGAGGATGTGATCATAATACTAGTGGTTCTTGGTGAAGCGACGAGCAATGTGGTTGCTTGAGGGAGTTGGATCAAATTGCGTAACTCGAGAAGAGAAGGACATCTATTAGTGGGGTGTCCCTCTCTTTCGCATAGTGCGCAAGGAGGTTGAACTCGGGGAGGAAGAGAAATGGTGGGCTCTTTCTTCTTTCATCTGCCCCCAGTTGTAGCAATGGTGTTGACAAATGGGGGTGGGGGTGGTGTGGCCAGAGTTAGTACTAGAATCTTCATCGATATTCCCTCTAACTGAGGAGGGAGGGATGGTTGAGGAACCATCGTTGGTGGGTGTAGATACCACACAGGGATGGCTAGCACCATGTTGAGAAGGGTAAGAGTTGAAGCTACTTGAAATGCTTGTAATTCCGGTGGGGGGTAGAAGAAGGGGATTTGAGTGATGGCTCGGGGAATTATCTCCCAAACCAGGATTTTCCACTTGGAGGAGGGTGAAATCAGGGATAATTGGTGCGGTAGGGTTCTCAGGTAATCCTTGAGGTACACTTTTGTCCACTGGTGGGATGTCGAGGGGTGGAGAAGCCTTAGTGGGAGGAATGGTGTCTCCGATATCAGTTCCATCAGAAGAGATGACACACACTTTTGCTGAGGGGTGTATGAGCGGTGGTTCTCCCTGGTATGCCCCCAGCAAGGATGGGTCCTTGAAAACTCTGGGGCCCATGTCAGTGAATGGATAAGCATCAGAACTAGTGCAGACAAGAGGTAGGATGTTATCGATGTTGGTGGAGTGGTTAGGCTTGTAATGTGAAATTTGGTCGATGGTGATGATTTTCCTATTGTGGGGGAACATCATTGTTTGAAACATAGGAAAGGCCATTACCTTCATAGAGTACATGTAGCCATGTCCAAATAAGATATTGTAATCGAGTGCAGCATCGATAACCTCAATTTCGATGAGGATGGTTTTTCTCCTGAGTTCAATGGGGACATTTTGAAAGATCCCTTCAGGGGAGGATGGTCGACCATCATAGGCTCTCAAAGTGATGGCGGATGGTATTAGCTCGGGGGAGCCAAGTTAAATCCATATTGTTTTGGACATGATGCATGTAGATGCAACTTCATGAATGATACACTGATGAACCGTCATGTTCCGAATCTTGACTGGTATCTGAAAAGCTACCAGAGAGGGAAGACAAGGTTCTTCGCTATCTAGATCAAATATGATGAGTCTAGTATCAGCTGGGTTGACTTCCCCCAAGGAGGAAAGTAAATATTTCCATTGATTTTGATAGGTTTGGAGGACCTCCAATACAGACATGACTGTAGGGGATTGTGCCAAGTCATCGACCAGACTGTAGTTGTGCGTTTCCCTAGCCTGAGTGTTGTTGACATTCCAACGTAACGAAATGCAAGGGATACGAATGGTAGGTTCAATGTTAGGGCATGGAATCATCAAGGGTTTTCCAAATGTAGTTGGAGTTTCTTCTGAAGTGGTGGGAGTAGATTCAAGGGGTGCGCTATATTGACGAATATGTGTTTGTAGAAGAATTTATTCTTCAGTAGTGAGGAGGATACTTTGATCCGTTGGATTTCTAGGGTTATGATACTGTCCCATATGTGGTAGGGCAGGGTGTACTTCTTGTTGAGTATTCGTCACAACTTGGTGTGGAATAGGTTTTTGAAACACGATTGGGGGTGGTTTTTGCAAATATTGTTGTGGGGCCTGCTGAGGGGAAGGCGACACTGGAGGACGTGGCACATTCATGGAGTGTTTCATCCATTTGAAGTCGGAAATTTGGGGGAAATGGTGAGTATAATGTCCATGATCACCACAAAGAGCATAAGGGAAATGTGTCCAGAGGTTGTTTTTTTTACGCCCTTGGCGTTTGTTGTTATTGTCCCCTTGGGGGTTATGGTTACCCTGATTCTGGTTGCCCCCAACAGGTTGGTTTTGTCGGGGGTTATTCCCCCTGGTCCTAGGTTATTATTGTTTTGGTTTTTTCCTTTCTTCTTGGAATTATTCAATTGATGGTATGGATTTTTCATATTCAACTGTTCAAAAGTATGAAGTTGTTGAATGGGAGAGGGATGAACAAAATTAATTCTGGCGTGCGGTTGTCCATGTGGAGGAGCAACCGGTTGTGGAGGATCGGGGAATGGGAAATACAGATTGTTTTGTGGTAATGATATGTAAGGCGCATAGGAAGGCATAGCGCTTTCACTAGTGCCCAGGTTATAAGCTGAGGTAGAAGGGGCACGTGAACTAGGTGGAAAAGTTGGGTGCATAATGGGTGTCACGGGGGTACAATCATGGGTGGAGGGGGGGCAATAGGATATGGTTGTTGGTAAGGGGGAGGAGGGTATTAAGATGGCCCTCCATATATCGAAATATATTGGGGTGTACCATACATAGGTGGTGGTTGGATGTATGGGTTATGGTGTGTCGTGGTACCAATCAACCCATCTTCTGCGTGAGACATCCCAGGTTTGTTCTGGCCAAATGGCACAGGTCTTGGTGCATCGGGTATTACTATGTATAGGTAACCCGAATGAGCATAAATGAGATCTAATTGTTGAAATTTGCTTATGGCTTCCTCTTCGGATTGGGGGAAGGTGGATGGCACATCTTTGGCAAGTATAGAGACGAGCGATTTTAGAAACCAATCAAGACATTGTTCTTTGATGATTTCTGCCTTACATAAACTACATCATCGATTCCATTCGTGAATGTGGTCAGCAATATGTGTAGCTAAGGTTTGTTTTCACTCTGAGAGCAGTTCTAAACCAATGTCATGATGAATTGGTAGTTGAAAGAAGGCCAAAAAGGCTTTGGCCAAGGATTCAAAGGTCACATGGGACCTTGATTTTTCGTCCACATACCATTTGGTTGATGGACCAGTGAGTGTGTGCTGAAATAACCTTAAGCGGATGGAGTCATCCATGATGTTGTTTGAAGAGAACCATAAGTGAAAGGTCATGACATGGTTGGCGGGATATTCCGTCGATTTTCCTTCAAATTTGGGAATGTCTAAAGGTAGATTGGTAGGTATAATGGGCCATCTGGGGTCATGCAGAATGGGATCATTCGTGAGTTTGGTGAGATCAGAAATGTTGAGTGATTCCAAATATGGCATAGGGGGATTTGGTGGTGGATTAGTTTCATCCATTGTGTGAGCAGGTAGTGGACCTGACCCGTGAAAGGGGTTTAGTGGGGATGTACTTCTCCCTTGAGAAGAAGTTTTCCCCCTGCCTCCTTGTGAAGGAGAGCTAGTGGATGGATGGCCTTGGGAATTGTACCCAAGTAAAGTGGAACTGAAAAAAATCTGATCCCAAAATAGTAGCACTCATGAGGGTGTGAGAAGGTTGAGCCTGTGAGTTGGCAAGACTAGAAACTCTTCCTAGAATAGGAGGGAGATTTTGCAAGCGTCTGAAACGATGGGGATTTTGTGGGTCCCCTGTGATGTCTGACTAACAAAGTGAATGTGTGAAAATGGTGATGAGAGCAATAAATGAACAAGATAATTTGGACCTTCACAAGATAATATAATTCACACTTACATGTAATCAAATGAGCATCATCAACTGTAAATAAGCATACATGTGGGTAAATGGATTTTTTTCGCGTGGGAGAAAAAATAAAACAAATGCTCGTGTCCTAAAATACATGTCATCTTTCATCTCAAATAGCACTGGACCTTCCAAGAGCACTCGACAGTGGGGTTTGAAGCCACCAGAAGAGGAACTAGTGAAGGTTGAAGTAATCAGTTATAATGAGGGGTAGAGGGTGCATATCCCGAAAGAGTTGGTGATATTTCCCAATAGCCACACAAAATTTGATCAAGGTGCAATTTCAGCCCACAATTGCCACCTAGGTAGATGTCCTAAATTTGGCCACTA
The DNA here is from genome assembly GCA_032191745.1 of Picea mariana. NCBI lineage: Eukaryota > Viridiplantae > Streptophyta > Pinopsida > Pinales > Pinaceae > Picea > Picea mariana. The sequence continues at coordinate 6,752 of JASDQU010750258.1, forward strand.
GGTACCTCGGTCAAAGTGCGACATTTTTATTTTCGACCTCAAAAATGGGTCACGGGCTGGATCCCTTCCAAGAGTTGGGTGACTCAAGGGGGGATGCATAGAACAACCAAACCTCGGCCTTCAACCCTTCACGGGTATCTCCCTGCCTTATGGTGTTAGGAACACTTGACTTGGAGGATTTTAAAGTTCCCTATTTGTCAACTTCTAATGTTTGAAAATGTGAGAACCAAACAATGGGGGGTTATTTGGATGCCTACCCTCGAGATCCTACCTAGACTAAAAATTTGTTTTGGCATCTTCTGTGGAGGAAAACTTAGTGAGTTTTTAGAGGAGTGAGTGAGGAGTAACTTTGTGTGTGAGAAAGTGATAAAATGTGCCAAATTTTAATAAGTTAGGTGTGAATTTGCAACATGTGGACTTCCTGTGGTCCTTACAAATCTTGATTACCTATCTTACTAGATGTCATTCATACAACCTTACAGAATTTTAAAATCCCTAAAGAACTAGCATGTGGACATATGGGTCCTTACCAATCCATTAAACTCCCTAATGTTGTTTATACTAAGAAAGCTTTGAAAAACTATCCTAGATTGCAAGCATGTGGGCATGTATGGGCCTGTTACTTTGATCTTTAAACTCTCCAAGTGATGTAAACTAAGAAAGTAAATTCAAGAAACTATCCTAATTTTGCAACATGTGGGCATGTATGGGCCCTTACATTTTTAAGATGATTTCAAAAAGAAACTAAGAGGAGCACTAGGGGGGGGTTTATCCTCTCCTAAATATTTTTTTAAGGGATATGAAATGTCCCCTTAACCACCTTTCTGATTCTCAAGATTGCTCTATGGTGCGAGAGAAGAGCATACTCAATGAATAAAGTTGATTTCTAGTCCCAATGCAAGTGTTTTTATATGTGATAGTAAAACAATCTCCACTTAACTTTTACAAACTAAACAAGTCATCCATGTGGCAACCAAAGAAAAAGAGGAGAGATATGGTTCTTTTTACCGCCTAAGTGCCTATGTTTAGCTAACCTTTCATGTGGGAAAGGATTCTAAGTGTATTGCATTTACAAATTGCATAAAAGCAAGATTTTGAAGGCTATGGGCCTTCAAATCATCACAAACACTCTTACAATTTTGAAACTCTGGACAGGTGCATGAGTTATAGTTTAGACAAAGGCGTAGTGGGCACACAATGCGCAAAGAACCAAATACCTTTTGGCGCACAGTGCGCATAGAACATAAGTATTTTGGGTGCATAATGTGTTGAGTGCACGTCTCTGGGTTGAAATACCTGCGCACGTTCTGATACACGTCGAGGGGGGGGGGGGAATCTTGAGTGAAATTATTCTCCTCTAGCTCCAAACTTGGCTCTTGATAGGCAAGGCTAGGACAATTTGGTTCCCTGCAAGAAAAATGGATAAAAAAGAAATGCTTTGTAAGCCCAAATAGGGAGGAAATTGATACCTTATCCCCAGTATGTTCACCAATCTGTTGTGCCTTTTTCGTCACTTGGGTGAGCAAACGAATGACACTTGAATGTCTAGTTGGGTCTGCTAGACAAGACAAAGGTTAGTGCATGAGTTAAACAATCCAAACACATGATATAAACTAGTAAACAAACTAAAATAACTAAGGAAATAAAAACTAAAATGCATAAGAAACTAAAAACCAAAAACAATGAACCAATGACCAAGATTATGCCACCAATGGATAACTATATTAGTTGGAAAAAAACCATAGATAAAATGAGTACTTATGGATCCCCTCTTCCTATTAGGGAGGGCTCTTGAGTTTCCTAATGGAGAGCTCTTCTTACAATGGTAAAACAAATGGAAAATGATGAAGAAATCAATGCCTATTCCCTCAAGAGGTGAGTGGAATGGCCTATTAGAATGGTGCTAGAATGCTCCAGGGAGAAAACAAAATTCTCAAGGGAGGATTGAGACAACATAACAATACTATGAAAATCTTAAAATCTTAGTGCACCCATGGCCTCCATTTATAACATTCTTTCAAGGCAATATTCAATTGGTTCTTAGTGTGAATAAGGGGCCCTTTAGGGCACCCTTTGGTCCTTGACCAATCTGTTGTGTCTTTTTCGTCACTTGGGTGAGCAAAAGAATGACACTTGCATGTCTAGTTGGGCCTTCTAGATAAGACAGAGGTTAGTGCATGAATTAAACAATCCAAACACATGATATAAACCAGTAAACAAACTAAAATAAGTAAGGAAATAAAAACTAAAATGTATAAGAAACTAAGAACCAAAAAAAATGAACCAATGACCAATATTATGCCACCAATGGATAACTATATTATTTGGCAAAAAACCATAGAGAAAAAGAGGACTTATGGATCCCCTCTTCCTCCTAGGGAGGGCTCTTGATTTCCCTAATGGAGATCTCTTCTTACAATGGTAAAACAAATGGAAAATGATGAAGAAATCAATGCCTATTCCCTCAAGAGGTGAGTGGAATGGCCTATTGGAATGGTGGTAGAATGCTCCAAGGAGAAAAGAGAATTCTCAAGGGAGGATAGAGGCAACATAACAATACTATGAAAATATTGAAATCTTAGTGAACCCATGGCCTCCATTTATAGCATTCTTTCAAGGTAATATTCAACTGGTTCTTAGTGTGAACAAGGGGCCCTTTAGGGCACCCTTTGGTCCTTTACCAGCCCCCCATTCGGATTCAGCTCAGATCTGAAGGTCAAATCAAGTTGGGAGCTGGTCCATAAGTGGTTGAGGGGCCGACAAGAACCATAAATGTGTTGTTCACAAGAATGTGTGGATTTTCTCGTACACAGTCGCGCATATGGCTCATTGTGTGCTCTACGGGCTTCTTTGTCCCTTGCACTATGTGCATGCTTCCTTTAGTGAGTTAGCACATGTCAATTTTTGTCCAATTGTATAGTTTTTACCTCTTGGAAATGTATTTTTGGTGTTGCAGGTGAACTAATAGTGGTGTTGGCATTGTTGTATTTCTGTAACCAATTGCAGACAAAATTTCAGTGATAATAGTGGTAGATCGCCATGAGCTTGCATCTCGGAAATCTCTCGAAGCCATACTGTTTTTCAATTTAATTGTCTAAATAAATAGATAATTAAGGTGTTAGATATGAATTGTCAAACCCAGGGAAGTTTTGTTATTGTAAGATAATTGTGCACAGTCTATGCTAGATTATGAAAGCCAACACTAATCAAATTGCAGTAAGGTAAATTAACACTAAAAGAAATAGAATTGAAAAGTTGAACACTAACACAAATTGATGACACAGCTGGAGTTCTAATCTATTGTTGCAGAATTGAAGTCACACTTGCATAATTGAAATCACACTTTCATAATTGAAATCTAATTTCCAGGAGTAGAATTTGATGAGTGTATAAGAATCCTGGATTATCTAATCTATTCTAATTTTCTATATTACTCTTGCAGAAGGAAGTTATTGCAAGAGTAAGTTATGTGTTAATTGTTGAAAGGAAGTCTACTTAATTGTAGAAAGGGAATTCACACTTCTATTTACTTTTTCTTGAAAACATAGATTTAATCTAATGCAAAAAAGGAATTAACTTTCAAAGCAATTCTCCAGCAGTATACAACAATTGATTCTAACTCTCATGAGACACAATAATGCACATTAACAGGAAGGGACCGAACTCTAACAGCAAATGTATTCTAGAAATGCATAAACAGATAAATCACACAATTGTACATAATCAAAGCAGTTAATCTAAAACTCAGAATAGAGGGGAGTCTGTGAGGAAGGTGGGCCCTTTACTTCTCACTGAATCCACTTGAAAAGACTATAGTAGGTTGGAGAAACTCAAATCACTTCTTTATTAAATCGCTAGAATGTTCAGATACAAAATTCTTCACTTCACTATCTATTCCACGACTAATATCTACCCTCCTAAATGGTTACAAAGCTATTTAAGGACAAATACATTTAGTTGAAACGGACTCAGAACAGCCTTGAGAATCAGAGATTCTCAAGTTGTTCGTATGATAGAAAAGATCTGTCATCATAACAAAATCTGGAAATGATCTTGATCACCAGCTCGAGCCAAACATGAGCCAAAACGTGTAACAACCTTGAGGATCGGTCTTCAAGATACAGATTTGAATGATATACCAGCTATCAAGATCAGTGGGAATCTGTTGCAGCAGGTGTAACAATTTCCAAGAAAGGTGCGCAATTGTTGTAGTCATGTAAAAACATGCAAAATTGGCGCACAACTATAATAGCTAGTGTAACAACAACGATCTTTCTTCAAAACTTGGTTGTTTTTCTTTAATATACACATTTTGATCTTTAGTTTAGCATTCATGGATAAAATATGAGAAATGCTACCAATCAAACACGTTAAGTAAATAATAATAAAAAATCAAGATCAATGATTCATACCTTGGGAAAAATGTCTTAGCAAACATTATATTAGGAATTTTAGCATAGAAATGATAAGGTTGAATGAGCAAAAGATATAGTGAAAAAGGGACATTTCTAGGTCCTAACATTGTCCCCCAACTGAAGACATTGCATGTCCTCATGCAATCCATATTCAATCCTTACTCTGAATCTCAGTCAGGGAAGTGACTCCTCCAGTGAAAATTGCTAAGACAATAATTGTCATGAGACTCTTCATCTGCAAGTCTGAATCCAATGCACCTTACCATCTCCATCCAATGTATAGCCTCGACAACTTTTGATACCTTTGACCCCTTTGTATACTCTGAATGAGGCATCCAAAAACTGGGAAAACGAAACCTGAGTGCCATCCACTGATGCCTACATGTTCTCATATATATTATGTCTTGACTGAGAAATTGGTAGGTTCTTCAGCATGACCAGTGACTGGTACTTTCACTATTTTATACCCTGCCTGAAAGTAAATATTACCACATTCATATCACATGCGCTCTCTATTTTCATTCATAATAGCTACTTCTTGTGCTAATATATCCAAAGTTTACTCCTTTGAGTTTTTCTATCGAGCAACTTGTAATCCCTTCTTTAGGAAATCCAACTCTTCTTTGAGGCTATCATTTTCTTTCATTAGTTCAGTAATCCTAGAATTTTCTATACCCTTTATCTTCTTCTCAATTTGAGAAAACAATTTAGCACGTGGCACATCATCATTATCCTCATTATTTTGTGTAACTGGTTCTTGTGTGGTAGATACACTGATGATAGTTGGTTCTTGTGTAACAACTAATTCTGGCATGACTGGTTCTTGTGGGATAGTCTTTTCGCGGGTAGTTGGTTCTTGTGTAACAACTAAGTTCTAGGAAGAGGATGGTTCTTGTGTCACAGTCATGTTGTTGGAAGGGATCGGTTCTTGTGTTACAATCACTTCTTCAACAACGGAGGATAATGGATGAAGAAGAGGTATTGCATGTTCCATATTCTTCCATCCAACTGCTGCTCTAGTAGACCTCGCTGACCTAGTTTTCTTCCTAGGTAAGGTAGAGACAAAAGCAATGGTTTTAATTTTCTTTGCTTCAGGAGAAGGAGGGTGTTCTTCAACAACCAGACAAGGAGGAAAATCTGCAATGCTAGGGTTTTCTCCTATAATCTAGACTTCGTCACTCGACGAATTATGCATAGAATCATCAAGCAGAGCCGATGATTCTACTACAATTCGTTTACATTCAACCTGAATTGACAAAATGGTTTCTTGAAATTCCTTGCCCAAGGTAAAATATGGTATACCTATATCCATAAGATCAATTTGCAGCTCACTTAGGTTTGTATCATTTATGTCAAAATCCGGTAGGGTCTGAGCATCAGCAAAATCAGGACACTCTGTCTTAGCAACATGAGGGTTTTGAGTTTCTTCTGGTTCAACAGGAGATGAAGTCGACGTACTGGCACTTACAGTGGGGGCTTCAACTGCTATTGTAGCTGAGGGTTGAGGCTCATGACTTGGTCCAAGGATTGGGTTTTCAACTGCTGGCTCAATCACAATTGCAGGCACAAGGTTTAGTTGTTCTGGTTTGGCCATAACAACATGAATGGGATTTGGTTGTTCTTCCTCTTCAGGTAATGGGTCATTAGGAATTCCCATTCCTCTACGAATCAACAACCCTATCAGTCTGTGATTGGAAATACAATTCTTGGGATTCTTTGATTTCTTGACAAAGTGAGCCATATTATGCAAGGAATAAAGAAGGTAATAAGGGATGTTTATTAGATTCTGATGTCTTAAATGTGACAGTAGGATAAAATCAGAAAAATAAACTACTTGATATCTTCCCTCGCCTGTAATGTACGTTTTTACAAATTCTGATACTTTCCCCCATGGTATGGGTAAGGAAATTACATCTACACCTAGGCCCTTGGTCTGAACTTGCTCATCATCCACGAGAAAACCCTTTTGTTCTTCGAGAAGAGGTGCTTTTCTGCTAAACCACCTTTCTCCTGTGGTCGGCAACCCTGTCACAGCAACCATGGTTTTCTCTGTCACTGGAATCCTCACCCTGTGCAACATTGAATACCCTTCTGTGATATTATGACTAAACTCTAACACCTCTGATTCATTAAACCCCTGCAGCTTCTCAAAATAAGAAATCCATTAAGCCTACATAAATTTTGGGTAAACATCTGGGTGTAGCAACAATGCATCCAGATTTTTCAGTTCATACCTCACAACTGATCCTCCCATGACGACGTTTTAGAGTCTAAACAGTCACAAAGGAGGAGAAACCAACACCTAAACCAGAGACACAACAAGTTTGAACGAGGATTGCATAAAGAACACAGTGTCTCAGTGAAAAATAAGTGTGGTCGAAAGGTGGCAGAGGTGAATATAAAATGGGATTTTAATGTTATGACGACGTAGATTTGCTTTCCCCGCAACTAATATTATTGGCTCATGGTTCAATGAATTTAGGACAACCGACAGGTAATCATTAAAGTTGGCTTCCATATATACATCACTTTGACACATAGGATTAGTAACGTACCTCATAACTTACCGCACGAACCGATCTGTCGAAATAAATGCACTATCCAACCACCATTTGATCCGCGGGGAATAGTTGTAATGATGAGAGATGGTTCTGGAACATGAGAAATGATGATATGACAAGTGGAGCATAGGTGGAGTCCTTTCTTTGGTTGACCATCTAGAAATCTGCGAATGTGGAGTCAAGTAATGGTGAAGCGGCATTTTCTGACAGAGAGAGCATTAATTGGAAAAAAAAAATCTTCCAATTCTGTCTGGGCGAATGAAGTAATTTGGAAAATGGCGGAAATATTCACAAAAACAACGGAAATGACAAAACAATAGTGTTTCAGCATGGAAATATAGCAGAGCGAGAAAGAGTGATGGAGTATCAACATGGAAAAATGGAAGAAATGTGAAAAATGGTTGAAGTGGCATGTAAAATAGCGAAAAGGAATAACAACGGTAGGTGTATCAGCATGTATTTCGGCCTGAATGGTTGAATTAGGTGTAGCACCATGTAAATCGGCAAAATTGTCGAAAAAGAGTGTAACATCATGTAAGATGACAAAATAGTCGGGAAAATGGTGTAATAGCATGTGAAACAACAAAATGGTCGGGAAATGGTGTAACAACATGTAAAGTGACCATTTTGTCCGAAAGAGGTGTAACAACATGTAACCCGACCGAACACGGAATCCCTTAGTTTTTAGGAAGTTTTTCAAACTTCCAAAAACTAATACTTCGGCTCCCTGCATTGTAATCTACCTTGTTGTTCATAAATTCATCTGCACACAATTAACTGCCTAATACCCTTCTAGGATGAATTTATTAGAATAGAAAAGAAATATAAAAATTTAAAAAGATGAAATACTTTAAGCAAAAACAGAAAAATTCAAATTCGCACAGTTTATTTATATACAAAGTTTTATTGAAAAGGAAAAATTTCTAAGGTTTAGAAGGGGAAGGAGCCAGCTCCTTTTCCTTTAAAAATTAATAACCTGTATCAGCTGTACATCTGGATTTAAATTCTGCCTTGGAAAGTGGATGCTAATACAGGCGCAAGCGATGACCATTTGCAAGTAACTGTGTATTGGATCCATCAATAGTGATCAACCTGACTATCCCATTGGGAAAAACAGTGTCTACCTCGTAAGGTCCCAACCATCTTGTATGCAGCTTACCCTTAAATTCTTTAAAGCATGAATCATACAACAGAGCCCAATCTCTGTTTTTGAATAACTTCTTCTTGATGACTCGGTCATGCCACTTGGTTCTTTGTTGTTGAATCATTGTGGTTTGATTAATAGCATCCAAAAGCTTCTCATCCAGCTCATTTAGTTGTTGCAGTCTAGCCTTATGTGCCACAGTCAAGTCTAGATTGACTGCTGATGCAATTCTTAGGGTTTTGATCTCGAACTCAATGGGAAAAACAGGGCTCTTCCCATATACCAGTTCATAAGGAGAAAAAATAGTTGTGTTCCTCCAAGTGGTTCGATAAGCCCATAGAGATTCATGCAATCTATCAGACCAATCCCTACAATGTTCCCTCACTGTTTTAGTAAGAATAGCTTCTATTAATTTTTTTGTACTTTCCACCTGCCCATTACCTTGGGAATGGTATGGAGAAGTTGTTCTATGCAAAACATGATATTTATTGAGTAGGGATTCAAACTGACGTGATGTGAAAGTTGGTCCCCCATCAGTTACTAACTATCTAGGAACTCCAAACCTAACAAAGATATCTTCAAACAAAAATGCTAAGACATCTTCTTCTGAGGCCCTGATGAGTGCTTTTGCCTCTACCCACTTGGTCATGTAATCTGTGCAGACCAATATATAGAATTTTTTATTAGAAGGTGGGTTGATGGGCCCTACAAAATCTATGGCCCATATCTCAAAAGGATCTAATACCACTTGAGGCTGGAGAGTCATCTCATCCCTATGATTTGGTTGACCCATTCGTTGGCAACTATCACGGGCTTGGACATACTTCTTTGCATCTTGAAATATTGTGGGCCAAAAATAGCCCATCCTCAAAATTTTATGCCTAGTCCTTTTATCAGTAAAATGACCCCCACAAGGGCCATCATGGCAAGCTTTAAGCAGATCATAAACTTCATCATCTCTCACAAATCTCTTGATTTCTTGATCCAGGCCTGTGTAGAAAAGATATCCCCCTATCCAACTATACCAAGCACTCTTCTGAATAATCTTCCTTCTTTCTCGGGTAGATAGATGTGGAGGTACCTTCCCTGCAACCAAATAATTAACAATGTCTACATACCAAGGTGAGTGAGCAGATACTACAAACAAATGTTCATCTGGAAAGGAATCATCTACAAGTGAATTATCATCATTTATATTCAATCTTGAGAGAAAATCAGCAACCACATTTTCTTTTCCTGGTGTATCTACTATAGTGATGTCAAATTCTTGTAGTAATAACAACCATCTTGTTACTCGAGTATTAGTAATAGGTTTATTCATCAAATATTTAATTTTTGAATGAGCAGTATGAATAAAAGTAGAATAACCAGTGATATAATGCCTAAATTTATTGATAGCATAAACTACTGCCAATAATTATTTTTCTGTCACTGTATAATTTAACTCAATAGGAGCCATGTTCTTGTTGATATAGTAGATATCATAGGGATCTTTGTCCTCCTGTTTCCCTAGCACTGCACCAATTGCAGTGTCTGAGGCATCTGAAGAAATGTGAAATGGAAGAGCCCAATTAGGCCCTCTCAAAATGGGAGCTATGGACATTTTTTGTTTCAGATCTACAAAAGACAATTCGCAATTGTCAGTCCAACTAAAGTCAACATCTTTTGTTAATAGAAAAAATAAGGGAGAGGCAATCTTGGATTTTTTTTTAATGAATCTCCTGTAATACCTAGCATGCCCTAAAAATCTTCTTACCTCTTTCTAAGTTGATGGAGTTGGAATGTCCAAAATTACCTAGATTTTGGCTAGGTCTACCTGAATTCCTGCATAAGAAATGAAGTGTCCCAGCACCACACCTTCGCTCATCATCATATGACACTTTTCTGTACTTAGAGAAAGATGAGACTGTATACATATTTTGAGTACTTTTTCTAGATTAGCTAAAGCTTCATCGAAATCAGTACCATAAGGTGTAAAGTCATCCATGAATATTTCCATACAGTCATTCACCATATCAGATAAAATACCAATTACAGCTCTCTGGAAAGTGGCTGGTGCATTACACAAGCCAAATGGGAGAACCTTGTAGGCAAATGTACCCCAAGGGCTGGTAAAGGTGGTCTTGTCTTGGTCCTGTGGAGCAATTTTAATCTAGTTATAGCCACTAAATCCATCTAGGAAAGAGAAAAACTTTTTCCCAGATAGGTAGTCTAGAACCTGATCAATAAATGGCAGAGGGAAATGATCCTTCTATGTGGCCTTATTCAAGGCTCTATAGTCCACACACACTCTCCATTTACCATTCTTTTTAGGCACAATAACCAAGGGTCAAAACCACTCCCTATCTGATATAGGGTAGATGAATCCTGCATTAAGAAGTTTCTGGAGTTCTTCCTTAACAATCTCTTTAATATTAGGGTTCATCCTCCTTTGGGGTTGGTAAATGGGTCGATATTCTTCCTTAATGTATATATGGTGGGTGCATAGTTCAGAGGAAATTCTTTTCATATCCATGTAATCATAGGCAAATGCCTCTTTATGTTCAATCAATAACTTCATCAAACGTCTAGTTTCAGCAGAAGATAAATCAGGATTGATGTTCAGGGTTTTTCCAGGTTTGATTTCTACAGGGATTCTCTTATCAATTCAATTGTTTTAGTATCTGTTGTTACAACTGAATTGACTTGATTTACAACAGTTTCAGAGAACATATATGGGCTCACTCCTTCTTGGGCAGTAGGGTCAAAGATTATACTCAATCAGTGATACGTGTTTTGTGTAACAACAGAGGGGTCACTGATAAAGATATTGATTAGCTCATCCTCTATCTCACCTTTGAAACTCAGGGATTTTCCTATGGTTAGCACAAGCATAGTGCTTTCATCCTCAAGGTCCATCCATAAAGAATTTTCGAGTTCCACACTGGGTGTAGCATGAGGATAAAGGGTAAGTTTCTTGGTATCATAACCATCAGAGATGGTCATTGAACTAGATCTACAATCAATGAAAGCATCAGATGTAGCTAACCATGGTCTTCCTAGAATTAGAGGATGATCCCCCAGATAGGTTTTAGGTTGCAATACAACAAAATCAACAAGATACTCCCATGAATCAACTGAAATAACTAGATCATCGATTAATCCTTCTGGTTTAATAGTAGAACGATCAACTAACTCTAAAAAAATAGGAGTAGGTCGAACTTTCTTTCTGAGTTGTAGCAATTGTGTCATCTCTATTGGCATAATGTTAATTTCTACCCCTAAATCAACTAACACATCGGGAATAAATGCCTGCCTAATTTTGACAATGATTGTAGGGTTTCCTGGGTCGCCATATTAAATAGGTGGGATTTTTCCTAACATTAGTTTAGAAAATTCTCCCACTACTTGTACTGTGAGGGGGTCCCTAGGTTTCCTTCCAAGCTTTTTGATACAAAGGTCTCTCACAGTCTTTGCATAAATAGGGACATCCCTAATCACTTATAATAGTGGAATTTTAACATGCAGATTTTGCAACTCTCCTAAGAGATTGAAGGATGGTAATTCCATAGTTTTGGTAATTTCCAATCTTTCAGGGAATGGGGGTTCCTAATTCTATGATAGGTTCTTCAATCTCCTCTGTATCAACAGATGGTTTTTCCCCCGATTCCTTGTCTGATTCTAAAGATGGAGCATCTTCAATTATTGGCTCGACTATTCTCCCTGATATTAATTTTATCTCATCACAAGGCATAGGGGTAATAGACAGAGCTGGCACATTGTGTATATCAATATTTTGAATGGGATTATTATTTGGATTTGGGTTAGGCTGCACAGGCATATGAGGCCATAAGGGAGGATTATTCTGTGGGCATTGGGAGGTAATTGCAGCTGTTGTTGCTAGTACTGGGGTTGGAACTGTTGTTGATAGGGGTTCTATTGGTGAGATTTTTGATAAGTAAGATGTTGTTGAGGGCCTCTCCAATATGGGTTCCATTACCCAAGATGATTATGTTGTTGGGGCATAGGTACCCATGCATTAGGATCATGATAAGGAGGTGGCATCTGATTTGGAGGGGGGGAATTCATCTGGCCATATTGAAGCTGATTGTTCACAATATTCCAATAATTAAGTGTTGCAGGAGAGAATTGAGGGTTTGTACCTTAACCTCATGGCTGCCATTGTCTTCTCTGTTTTATTAGATAGACAACCTCCAATTCCTCATTAGTCACATGCATTGATGCTTTTACACCTGGTAGGGAGGGACTGGTCAATAGCATGATATAATTCACAAATAAGACATACCTGGATATTGTTCAGTGGGCACTCCCTTAATGGATGTTTGTTTCTTCATTTCGAATAGAAAATGGACAATGCCAGATATGATTCTGCTTGTTTCTGTTTGACCTGTAGAGTGTCAATTTGTGAACCAAAAGAGTTAATCATTTCTGTTTTGAAATCTTCTAATAGATTACCTATTTCTACTCTTGTTGCCCCTCCATTGGCTGATTTTTGTACCCTTGAAAAAGTGGTATCCCTAGTAGCTAAATTATTCCTTGTAGATCCTCGAGAGAATATATTACAAATATTTACAATGTCTTCATAGGATTCCTTAGATATATCTCCCTTGCCAAGCATATTCAACATATCTAAACAATCATCTCTAACTCCTTTTAGCAAAACAGTTTTCAGATTGTCCTTACTCACATCCAGATGTCCAGACCTTTGTAGATTGTATTGGAGTCACTCCAAAAAATCTTCAAGGGTCTCGTCCTCCTTCTGAGACATCTTGAACAGTTCCTCTCTTCATTCCCTCATTCGATAGTAGTCTTGGTACTTGGTCATGAAATGTTGCCTCATTTGTCCCCATGTTGCAATATTCTCTCCTCCAAGGCTCATGAACCATCTTAACGCGTTACCCTTCAATGTAGCTAGAAACAATTTAAGCTTTTGCATAGTGGTAGTGTAGTCATAGCTTCTACACAGAATATCAAATTCAAATAGAAACTCATCTGGATCCTCAATAGATAATCCATGGAAATTTGGCAGGGCTGAGAGAGGTATGTTCTTCATAGGAGCTATCCCTCGTGTGGGAATATTAGTAATAGGAAATACCAGGGTAGAGATAGTATTTTCATCATTTACCTGATCTTCATTGTTCACTAGATCCTCATGGTGGAGCTCTTCTTCATTATCTCCTTGATTTTCCATACCTTCTCTTTATCTCCCTAAACAATCAATACAAAAAGTGTCCCACTCCTCTTTAGTGACTATCTGTTCGTTGATCTGAAAAATATCTTCAGTTTCTTCTGGCTTTTCCCTGTTCCGAGCTACACTTGCCTGATTTCCAATATTCTCCAGTGTTGCGTGTTGAATTTTTGTTTACAAATCTTCAGCTTCATCCCCTGATGAAAATGATGTTTCAAAATGGGGTAGTTCTGATGACCGAGGAATATGTATTTTTGGAGGATTTGAAGGGAGAAAGATAGATCCCGAAGAAGATTCTGCTCTGGCTATAATCTCATCAACAAAGTTTGGCCTTCCCAGTGCAAGACTCCTTCCACCATGTCCTCTGGAACCTGTAGGGTTAGTAGTTTTGGGGATACGCCCTCTTGTTCCTTGATTCATGCAGACTACTCATTCCTAAGAAAAGAAAACTAATGTGCTTACAAGAATCTATAATTATCTTCCCCGGCAATGGCACCAAAATTTTGTGCACTTTAATTGTCTAAATAAATAGATAATTAAGGTGTTCAATATGAATTGTCAAACCCAGGGAATTTTTGTTATTGTAAGATAATTGTGCACAGTTTATGCTAGATTATGAAAGAAAACACTAATCAAATTGCAGTAAGGTAAATTAACACTAAAAGAAATAGAATTGAAAAGTTGAACACTAACACAAGTTGATGACACAGCTGGAGTTCTAATTTATTGTTGCACAATTGAAGTCACACTTGCATAATTGAAACCACACTTGCATAATTGAAATCTAATTTCCAGGAGTATAATTTTATGTGTATAAGAATCCCAGATTATCTAATCTATTCTAATTTTCTATATTACTCTTGCAGAAGGAAGTTTTGTGCTAATTGCTGAAAGGAAGTCTACTTAATTGCAGAAAGGGAATTCACACTTCTATTTACTTTTGCTTGAAAATAGAGATTTAATCTAATGCAGAAAAGGAATTAACTTTCAAAGCAATTCTCCAGCAGTATACAACAATTGATTCTAACTCTCATGAGACACACTGATGCACATTAACGGGAAGGGACTGAACTGTAACAACAAATGTATTCTAGAAATACATAAACAGATAAATCACACAACTGTAAATAATCAAAGCAATTAATCTAAAACTCACAACAGAGGGGAGTCTGTGAAGAAGGTGGGCCCTTTCCTTCTCATTGAATCCACTCAAAAAGACTACAGTAGGTTGGATAAACTCAAATCACTTCTTTATTAAATTGCCAGAATGTTCAGTTACAAAATGCTTCACTTCACTATCTATTCCACAACTAATCTCTACCCTCCTATATGGTTACAAAGCTTTGTTATTTAAGGATAGAGACATTTAGTTGAAATAGACTCAAAACATCCTTGAGAATCGGAGATTCTCAAGATATTCATATGATAGAAAAGATCAGTCATCATCACAAAATCTGGAAATGATCTTGATCACCAGCTCGAGCCAAACGTGAGACAAAATGTGTAACAACCTTGAGGATCGGTCTTCAGGATATGGATTTGAATGATATACTAGCTTCCAGGATCAGTGGGAATCTGTTGCAGCAGGTGTAACAACTTCCAAGAAAGGTGCGCAATTGTTGTAGTCATGTAACAACATGTAGAACTGGTGCACAACTGTAAAAGCTGGTGTAACAACAATGATCTTTATTCAAGACTTGGTTGTTTTTCTTTAATCTACACATTTTGATCATTAGTTGAACATTCATGGATAAAATATGAGAAACGCTACCAATCAAACATGTTAAGTAAATAAGAATACAAAAGAAAGATCAATGATTCATACCTTGGGAAAAAGGTCTTAGCAAACATTATATTAGGCATTTTAGCATAGAAATGATAAGCTTGAATGAGCAAAATATATAGTGAAAAAGGGACATTTTTGGGTCCTAACACATACCATAGTATCACATGTGCAAGAAAATGTTTAAGGAAGAAAGATGGTGCCTCTTCTTTGCTAAATTTGGTGGCTTTAATGATAAGGTTTCCCTTCAGTTCACACAGAGTTTTAATGGACGATTAGCTAGGGTCAAGAATTTAGAAATTGAAGAGACAGAGGAAACCCTAGCCAATGTCATGGATCTCCCCAGAACCAAAGAGAATTGGTTCAAGAAATTAACACTTGGGAAGGAGACTTGCAATTGGTTCCTGAAAGCATAACATCAGAACACAACCTGGGTAAAGGTGGTTCCAAGAGCATGTATTGTGGACGAATGGCAGGTGCCATTGGAAATCCTGCAAAGGTATTTAACCTGCAAGGGCACATATTCTCTTACATATCAGTATCATATTTGAATCTTACTGCATTTTGAAGCTAAGGATCTGATAATTTTTCCTTACTACCTTTGGAAGATTCTAGAGAAGATGTCTAAAATGGTCAAGAAAAATAGTCAAAACCCTTAGAATAGCCTATACCACCATGGTTTGATAAAATGGTTAGTGGAGGTCGAGCTCTGTAAAATAAATGAAACTTGGGAACACATTTTGAATACAAATGCATTTGTATACCAGATACCTATAACTGTGGTGAAGAGTCCAAAGAAATTGGGTATAAATACAAAGATAAATGACTTTGATGAAGACCTCAGCTCTCTCAGAGCCAAGGAATTCATTTCTCACCCAAAAATACCAAGGAATTTCAAATATTCAAAGGGATTTTCAGTGGTTAAACCATTGTTTGCACCTCCTCTAGTTCGCGGGATCACTCAATACATGGTGAAACAAGGAAATGCAGAGATTTCCTTGCCAAATGAAGAAGTGCACTCAAAGAAGAGGGATAAACCAACCCCCATATATCCACAGTCTGCAACAAGGGAAGTCTCGATTTCTTTAGATTATGAGGACACCTTACCTATCACTAAGCTCCTTAAAAATGCCAGGCGACCAAAGATTAAGGGTTGGACTTTGTTGCATAAATCATCCTCAAAACCTATTCACCAAGAAACTAATGACCCTGTTGAACTAGACAATATGAAAAAATGGACAGGTACAATTTTCCATCTCTCTAGAGGAAGAGAAGGGTAATGACAGAGTGTTTAAGGATATTCAACAACCTGTTGAGAAGAAAAATAAACCTAGAACTCCAAAGACCCCAAGTATAATTATTCTTGGACCTTCCAAGAGAGGATTGGATGAGTATGAAGGCTAAAATGTTTCTTTAGAAAAGTTTGTTGTTGAAGTACCCTTGGATAAGAAACTTAAGAAGAAAGGCAAGATTATTATAAATTTGGAACAAGAAGTGATAGAATTGTCTACTTTGAATAGGTGCATAGAAAGAGAAAATAAACAGTTAAAGGGGAAGAGCAAGAAGTTGCAAGAAGAACTTGAGAAAATCCAATCATAAAATAAGAAGATCAATAGAAATATGCATAAATTGCTTCAACCAGAGAAGTCGAGAAGGAGTGGCAGGTTGGGAAAGAAAGACTCAGGCCTCAACATTATGATCAACGCAGCAGGGCTCTCTTAGTGGTTGAAGAGGGTAGACTTCAATTTTCATCAGTTTTGTGGTGTCTTTGCATAAATAAATGCAAATGGTTAGGTGTGGGGGTAATGCTGAGCTCCCATTTTGTCACTCACCAGACACATTTTGGCCACCAATTCCCTATCTATGCATCTAAACCTAATTTACCGTCATCTATTTTCACCTTTTTTCAAGCTTAAGACCTTTGACAAGTGCATGAGGTAAAAGTTATTTTATTTTGATATTTTTCTGAGTTCTTAGTAGATTACTAAGGATTATTAAGCTATATTTTATCAATGATAAAATTTATTTTCACCTTTTTACTGTGATAGTTGTTCCTACACCATTTCAAGCATTCCAGTACCAATACAGACATTCTGGTACCTAAGTTTATAAATTCTCCTACTTGCACATGCCCAGATTGGATTTGTCCATATGGGTGTTGTTGATATGAATGTCGGTATGGATGTTGACTTATTAATTCATGCCCAACCTTCTCCTTGTCAGCGCGATACCTCAAGTAAATGGATCGTGATGATTGTCTGAGTTTATTTTTGTCAAGTTTCCTTATGTTTTGATGAATGATTGATAAGTTAATTAGCTCTCTTTCTCCTTGGGAGACAGATTAGGATATAATTTTGTCCTTTGCCCGCACACATTGTGTTTGTAGTTCATCAGCTTACGAACTTGGTTGACAATTAAAAGGGGGTTTCATACAATAATTAATTTACACAACAATCTCTAGATGGCAGTTTTAAATGGATGAGATAGAAATTTTGTTTTGATAAATTTATAAGATTTGAATTTCAGTGAAAAAAGATGGAAAACAAATTCCAAAAAAAATGGAAAAAAAACTATTGGAATGTGTAATGTTTTAGTTTTAATTTGTTATTGGCTTTTAGTTTTGATGTTGATTTTGGTTTATGATGTATATGATGTTTTGGTGATAGTTTTATAAGTCCCGAAGTTATGAACAAATTCAAATATGAACTTTTCATGGAAGCTAATTGTCCTATATCGATTTGTAAATGATCATGGAGGAGAAGTAAACAATAAGAAAATCCATATTTGTGGATGGAATATAAGTGAACTTCTTCTTCAAAACATGTCAAGAATTTTAGACTTCCCATACTTACCAAGTTGGTCATCATTTAAATATTTGGGCACCACAACATTGTGGGCCTACCTAGCTACATCGTTAGCACTTCTCATGGATTGTATTTGTCCTCGTCGATAGAAAAAGAGATAAGAATCTTTGGCTTGGATTAAACAACATCAACAATAAGATATATTCCAAATGAACAACTTGGAAGTTCGATCATGAGTAACTTGGATCACGAATAACTTTTCTTTAAGAAAAAACGTTTATTCAGATATGCTCACCACTAAGGAGGTAAGGGAATTTTACCATATTTCGAGGAAGGGGATCCGGGACACAGGATAACTATAGTTCTGGACCAGGGAAAATCACATACCTGGTCAAGAGGGATTTCCTATGAACATTCTCTTATCAAAACTAGAAGTGCTCACCACAAAGAGGGGCCTTCATTATCTACTTCTACTGCTACACAAACACAGCACATTGACATTAGGGTGCTTAGAGGCATGAAAACCCTAGCGAGAACCAAATAATGATCTTTCTCTCCCTCAATATCAGAGGGATGGGGGGACCCCTTAAATCCTTCGCCTTCAAAAGACTACTCTCACAGACCTCTCCTAACATTATTTTCATCCAGGAAACCTTGGTTGATAGACAGAAAGCCAGATATTTCCTAAATAAATTCTGACCTGGCTGGCATACTTTCTCTGTAAACTCACTGGGAAATTATGGGGGTTTAGCTGCTTCTTGGGACCCTACAAAATTTGATTTAAAACCCTCTCTGAGCTGCGGTGGTATTCTACTAACTGGAACCTGCCATTGGAATAATCTTTAGGTCAACTTACTCAACTCCTATGGACCCTGCCAAAACATAAAAAAAAAATTGGGATAAAGTGGAGTCTTGAGGGCTACTTGACCTCACAAACTTAATCATTGTTGGGGATTTGAATTTCACCACAAGCTCTGATGAAATTTGGGGAGCCTCTGTCACCCAAGATCCCTTGGCTGATTTTTTCAACTCACTCTTCCAAATGCATCGTTTGGTTGAATTTCCCTTGAATGTCTTGACACCAACCTGGCGCAATGGCAGAGTGGGATCAGAGTCTATTGCTAAAAGGCTATATCGCTTCATTATCTCTGGAAGTCTTGCTACAACTGACAACATGATTAGATCTTGGGTGGAAACTCCATATTTTTCAGACCACACCCCAATCCTTTTACAATTCAGATCACCAACGGTGCAAATTTCCTATCTTTTTAAATTGAATTGTTGTTGTCTCCTTGAAAAAACATTTTTTTAAAATTGTCAACTTTGTCTGGAAAGACCCTTTATTCCAACAAGAATCAGGTATTCAACAATGATTTATTTGGAAAATGAAACACCTTAAATCCTGCATAAAAGGTTGGGCTACGAAGCATAGAAGACTCATGATACACAATTTAACTAAGTTGGAGCAAAATATCAAAGAACTACATCAGATCGATTCCCTGGATAGGCTCGCAGGGGACAAGCATCATCTATCAAAGAAACTTGAATTTGAAAGAAACAAGATTTTGTTGGCTAATGAAGCTCTTTGGAGGCAACGAAGTAGAGCTAATTGGATTAAATTTGAAGACCTCAACAACAAAAAATTTCATCATTTTTCCATCTCGTCCAAAAACAAAAAACACATCTAGGATATCATTGATGATATAGGTACAAAACATAGTGGACAACATGCCATCAAGACAACAACTTCTATATTTTTTAAATTTTTTTATGAAGCAACACCACAAGCCCATCTACAAGATCATGTTTCGGTGGCTCAACTTTATCCATGCACTATCACAACAGAGGATTCTATGAACATGGACAATGCTTGCACAATACAGGAGGTACTGGTTGCTCTAAAATCCTTCTCAAAATATAAAATCCCTGGCCCAGACGGCTGGACTGTAGAGTTCTACTTACATTTCTTTGATCTAGTGGGGACGAAGCTTCTGGAGCTAGTGAAAGGTTCCAGACTCCATGGTAAGATCTCTGGCACACTTAATTCTACTTTGTTGACACTTATTCTGAAAGCAAACCACCTGACTACTTTCGACAATTATAGACCGATTGCACTTTGCAATCTTTTCTACAAGATTATATCTAAAATCATCGCCAACAGAATCAAACCCATCCTCTCGCGTTCTTTGTCAGGAGAACAACTAGGTTTTTTAAAGGGCGGACAAATTCTTGATGCTATTGGAATTGCACAAGAATGCTTGCATAACATTAGCCATAAAAAATCTCGTTCCATCATCCTCAAGCTAGATTTAAAAAAATCCTTCGACTGCTTAGACTGGGACTTTCTTAGACTTATTTTAACTCAGATGGGTTTCAGCTAAACCACTATAACTTGGATTATGAGCTATGTCACAAGTGAAACATTTATTGTGTTGGTAAATGGAAAACCTTCTTCTTCCACAGTGGCAGAGGTTTGCGACATGGATTTCCTCTTTCACTGCTTCTCTTCATCTATGTCATGGAAGGCTTAAGCCTCCTCCTAAAAAATAGCTATGCAGAGGGAAAAATTACAAGGATCAAGGTCTCGAGGCTGGTCAAAATCCTACACCTCCTCTTCGCCTGACGACGTTCTCATAATGACAAATGACAGTCCACTTGAATGGAGGGAAATCGATGGAATATTGAAGATTTTTTGCTGCGCCACTGGCTTACTAATCAACTGGTCAAAATCAACTCTCCATGATGACAATATACAAGAACAAGAATTGGATCACCTGAAGGGAATATTTCCACATACCTTCATTCACCTATCGCAAGGCCTCCATTACCTTGGATATTTCATCAAATTATAACACTACAAGACCTCAGACTGGGACTAGCTCATTTCAAAGGTGGAAAAAAAAATAGGGCATTGGTGTAACAGATGGCTCTCCATTGGAGGCTGATACACTCTCATTAAGGCTGCCCTCGAAGGACAACCGGGTTATTGGATGGCACTTGCTGCTATACCCACAATGGTCCTGGATAAGCTCAAAAAACTCACCTTTAACTTTCTCTGGTTGGGCAACAAGGACCAACACAAGCTGCACCTCTGCAATTGGGAAACACTGGAAACACCAAAAAACAAGGGTGGATGGGGAATTAGAAATATTTTTAATTTCAACATATCCCTGGCTGCCAACTTTCTCTGGTGTGCTTTGACCATAAATGGCATCTAGAGATCTGTCATTAAAGATAAATACTTTCCTTACACATCTGATGCATCTTGGCTCCGCACAGGTTCCACTCACACAAGGGTTGCATCTCAGACTTGGAGGAATTTAGTGAAATCGACACACTGGGTCCAAAAATGGTTATGTTGGAAGCCAAGCTCTGGCCATTCAATTGTAATTGGTAAAGACTGCATCACTGGGCTCAGTCATGAATCTTTCCTGTATCCTCAATTAATCACTCAATTGAATACAAAAAACACTTATTACCTTTACCAAGCTACACTTTACAATGATCATGACATCCCATCAGGTGACTAGAAATCTGGCCACGATTTGGAGCTATCATCCAAGATGGTTGTAGAGTGGGACAATTTCTTCCCTGATATTATTCAAGCGAGAATTCATCTACAAGAAGTGGAGGATCATTTCCTGTGGGCAGGCGCAGACATATCGGGCCTCATCACCATAAAAAACATTTACACAACTATCTTTAATACAATATAGCATAGAAACATCACTAGTTGGTGCATGCATCTCTGGACCTGGAAAATTCCACCAAAGATCAAACTCTTTAACTAGTTAGCTGATGAAAATAAAATCCCCACCTGGGATAACCTCCAAAGGAAAGGCTAGATTGGCCCCAACATCTGCCAGCTATGCTACAAGGATGCAAAAATAGTTCAACATCTCTTCACACAATGCCACTTCACTCGCCAAGTCTGGGAAAAGATTGCACTTGACCATCACATAACCACAGCCTAGATTAGGACCTCCTTATTTGCCTACCTTGCTCATTGGACATCCAGTGAGCGTAGCTACAAACTACTTCCGCCTTTGGTCAATTGGTTTATATGGATGGCCAGAAACAATAAGATTTTCGACAACAAATCCTCCAATGTTAACAATGTCGCATATAAAACCATTGGCTTGTACCAAAATTGGAAAGACATACACCTAACCATTGGGGTGAAAAAGACATTAATTATCTCTCTCATCGCAGAGGATACACCTACGGGATAGTTTGATGGTGCAACACAACACAGTGGAAAATTGTGTGGAGTGGGTGGTCTGATAAGAACAAATAAAAACTCATTTTTTAGATGGACTTTCTGTTGTGGCCTGGGAACCAACACAAGGGCTGAGCTATTGGGTGCCTGGGCTACTCTTCACTTGGCCTCAAGACTAAAAATTGAACATCTTCAAATGATCGATGACTCCATAGTAATCATAGATTGGTTGAACCACAACAAAAAGCTCCATTCGATCGCTCTTCTGGCCTAGATGGACTGAATCAGATCACTTCAACGCCACTTCAAGAAGCTCATCTTCACTCATGCCTCCCGAGAGTACAATAGGGAAGTGGACCTGCTATCTAAGACAACTCTACAGAAAAAAGCAAGCCTGATCACTTATAACCAATGGCTAGATGGACATGAGGGCCCCACACATGTTATCAAAATATATTAGGACTGGAGGCACCAGTCTCTGTCGACATTTTCAATATATTTCTACTTTTTCTGGACCTTTTGTAGCAACATTCCCGATTTTCTCTCCTCTCCTTCCAGAATTTTTTTCTCCAATAGAAAATTTCTCAATATATTATATATATGTTGTTCTCAAAGAGAGTACAAGAGTTCATATTACAATGATTTCTTATAGCCTTCGTCTATTGGTATTATTATCCATCACAGACATAATTAGTGGAATTTCATTGTTCTGGAAAACTCAAAATACTATTCAGCCCCTACATTAGTAAACAATCCAAAAATAGCGAATAAATTGCAGGAGGACAATCCAAAATGTTTATAGCCAATATTACAGAATAAAACCAGTTATAACTCAAAAGTAATAGAAGTCTGAGACTTCCCCAAATTACTATCTATTTCAAATGTAGATATGAAGAGATAGAGGGGGGCCCTCCTGCCATTTGTTGAAGTGGATCCTCCCTTCTGGAACATGGAGCGCTTTTTTTGATAGAATATCTGCTTCCACATTCTCTTCCTTGTATATGTGGTCAAATCTAATATCATTGAAGAGTGCAATGAGGTCCCTAATCTTCTCCATCCAGCCCATAAGTGAAGTAACATGTAGATTACACCTATTATTTAGCCAAACCACCACTGTCTTTGAATCCCCTAGCAACTGTAGATGATCAATGTCAAGTCTATGTGCTAAAGATAATGTGGCCCACACACCAAGAAGATCTACCCTGTTGTTTGATCCCATCCCGCAATTGAACATCCACTTGTAGATAGTGTTCCCATTAGTCTTTATGATACCCCCAGCTCCTCTCCTTCCAAACTTGTTGTAATCTGAAATATATTTTCTCAGTGTTCTGTTCTTTCACCTACATATTGGATGGTAGACCAATTGTAGGAGAAAGAATTTCCCCACCAATTTTTTCTTTCTCCATTGATGTAACTGTTGTGAGAACACATTAGATTTTTAATATAATTGAGTAATTGTTTCTGCTAAAAAAATAGTATTCTTAACATAATAAGCATTACTTAGGAAAAAAATTATTCCATAGGAAAAACTTGTACCTCCACGAAAAAGTTTATTCCAAACGTAATAAGCATTACTTAGGAAAAAGTTTATTCCATAGGAAAACCTTGTACCTCCACAAAAAACGTTTATTCCAAACGTAATAAGCATTTCTTAGAAAAACGTTTATTCCATAGGAAAAAATTGTACCTCCACGAAAAAGTTTATTGGTTGAGGAAACTACTAATGGAGTTGATGACATTTGTTTCCACTAATGGAGTTAGTGACATCTGACATCAAGGACTACTCTCACTTTTTGAAAAACTTTATTTCAATAAACTCCAAGACCAAGGACGCCATTCAAAACGTGAAAACCTTTATTTCAATAAACTCCAAGATCAAGGATGCATGCATTGAATGCAATTATTGTACTCGTTTAACTTTATTTCAATATCCTATAAGATCTTGTACTCTTTTAACTTTACGAAAATATTTATTAGTCCCTGCCGAAGGGGTAGAGGGACTATAGCGATCGATAATTCGTTGACTTCATATTAGTTTGTCCTTTGACTAAAAATATTTTCATAGTATCTATTGTTGGAACTAGGGAACTAAAAACATTGATTTTTATATAATAAAAAATACCATATATGTCATGATCTGATTGAATAACAGATTGGAGGTCTTATTGCCAGCTTCGTTATTCCCATTGTTTGATATGTTAGCATATCCAAAGTTTTTTATCATATACGGTTTTTCTGAATTTTTATTTTTTTGTTGAAATGTTTGGATATCCAAATTTTTGAAGATAGAGAGTCAGTTTTTTATTAGTTGACTTCATATTAGTTTGTCCTTTGAATCAATTTTTATTTTTACATAGCCTCTATTGTTCGAACTATTGTTACTAATTTTTTTTTATTGTTATAAAATAATATAATAAATGTTTTTTCGTACGTAACAAACCTGTCACATTGCATTCTTTCTTGAATGTTTAAAGAGCAGTCCTGACAGACTTAAATGTTTACCTAACATGCCTCATAGCCTTAAATGTTTACTTAATAGGCCTGTTACAATACATTTTCTTCCGGGTTTTTTTTTATATGCAATGTTCTCTACAATGATTATGGCCAATATTGTTCTTTAGCAGCATTGTTAGTTCACTGGTTCATGCTTACTTCTTGCTTGTTGACTGATTTCTTATTTGCCTGTTGTTGTTGTTCTTGTTTTCCTGTTGGTCTTGTTGCAGTTTGCATGCTTGGGATTTTGCAAACATGATTGGAACTGGCCTTCTATTGTTCCCCATTAACGAGCGAGTTTGGGTGTCGTGTTTAGCTTCACTTTCTATTTGCAGTTTGCGGGTGGGAAATTTGACTACTAGGAATGCCTGAGACGAAATCCTCTTGCAGAACATATTTGTATGTGAGGAGAAAATACGATTTCCTTTTCCTATACGTCACTGTGGCTATGATGGAGGTAGGTTCTATGTCCAATATTGGCGACCAAGAAAGAGACAAAGAAAACATTACAGTCCTGGTTCTCTGGTCATAGTAATCACATACAAAGATGGACTGCAACAGGATTTCAATCGCTCCTAGTATTGAAAAATACCAACCGCGAAAACTGCACCTTTCTTAATTCCTTGCACAGTGGCAGGCCTTTGGACGGCCCTGACAGCTTTGAATGTTTTCTTGACAGGTCTCACAGCCTAAAATGTTTGGTTAGCAAACGTGTTACAATACATTTTCCTCTGAATTCTTTGATACAATGTTGTGTGCAGTGAATTTGGACAATATTGTTCTTCACTGACATTCCTAGTCGGATGGTTGGTGCTTGCTTCTTGGTTTGATGGATGCTGCTTATTGTTGCTTGATTCAACTTTGCAGGGTTGGGGTCCTACAACTGCAATTGGGCCTTTTGGTGCTTCTTCATTGGGTTGTTATTTGTTGCTTTCTCTTGTTTGCTACTTTGCAAGGTTGGGGTCCTGCATCCGCAGTTGGATCTGTTGTTACAATTTGTGGGCCAAGTGTTGCGCTTATGTCCTTCTCCATTCACCGGTGGCTCTCAGTTTTTGCGGTTGCATTCTTGCATTGCTTGACAGGCCTGTTGCAATACAGTTTCATCCTTTATTTTTTCTTCTGCAATGTTGTCTACAGTGAATATGGGGGATATTGTTATTTGGCGGCGTTCCTGGTTCACTGATTTCCGATTGCTCATTGCTTGTTGACTTGTTTCTTGTTTTCCTATTGTTGTTGATGTTTTTGTTGTCGTTTCCCATTGACGAGTGGGTTACGTTGCTAGATTTAGGTTCGTCTTCATTTTTTGTTATTTTCTATTTCCAGTTTGCAAGTGAAAATTTTAAATGTTGGAAATGCCTGCCTCAAAATACTCTTCTAGAACATGTTCATATGAGAAGAGAAAATTCGATTTCACTTTTTTTTTTTATGTCGGTGGGTGTTATGAAGGTCTTCCAATTGCGGATGCAGAATGCCAACTGTGAAAAACTATAGCTTCCTTAAATGTTTTCATAGTGGGAGGCCTTTGCACGGTCATTACAGTCTTGCATGTTTACCTGCCAGGTCGTCTTAGAAATATTCCTCCGATTTTTTTATTCAATCTTGTGTGCAGTATATTTGGACAATATTGTTCTTCACCAACATTCCTGGTTGACTAATTGATGCTTGCTCGTTAGTTCGCTGGATGTTGCTTATTTTTGTTTGATTCAAATTTTAAAAGTTAAATCCTTGCACCTACAATTAAGCCTCTTCGTACTTGTTTCTTCACAAACACATCTCCACTTGGAAAATGCCAATAAGTTTTCATACTTAGCCAATTTATTCTAAACTTGCTCATTTTTCCCTTTTGTTCTTACCCTCTATTATGCATTTCTAGTTCTATACTTTGTCACGTTTCTATGCTCGTGGGTTCCTGGCATGCCAAACTGACAAATAGTCATCTCCATATATATCTTCATATCACAATTCTGACCGACCATCGTTCGTTTGCATGCTTAGCCAATTTTGTGAACGTGGGTTCGCAGAGAGGTGTTATGGAACTCTGGTACCCTGTGTTCGGGGTATACATCTTGCACCCAAATCTTTTGTGCTCTAAAATTCAACCCCAGAATCCTCAAACTTGCAAGCCTGACTCTACCTACGATGACTCCATCTGTCTGACGTACCTTTCCATACTTAGTTGAGTCTTCAAAGTTTAACGGGTTCACACACTCCCGTGTTCAGAAAAGTTTAAAAGCATTTTTCGCTCCCCTCCATCCCTGCCACCTTCCGCCCTTCCCAATGCACATTTATTATGATTTTACTATTGACAACCCACCATACAGGTTCAAAAATATTTCTTTAATAAGCGGAAAGCTCAAGGACATCTCCCATTAAAATGTATTAAGAGCCGAATATTATGGGACTTGATAAAAAAATTTGCATCCATTTTGAATTTGCGAAAAGTATTAGTTATTTTAGTTTTTTAAAGGAATCATCATAGTAACAGTGCAATATTGTAATACCATGTTGCCATCCACAAATGTGTCATCCATAGAGGTCTTGACGTCATGTCCCTCTTTAATACTGTGCATATATTACAGGTTGTCATATTTGAGAATCTGCTTGCATATGGGAATGTTAACTCGTATTATTATTGAATATTCAACACACATATTCGAAAATATTGGCATTAATAAGTGAAAATATCGAGAGAATCTACCATTAAAATGAATTAAACCAAAATCTACAGAAGATCATACTATCATCCTCCAACGTTCATTTTAAATACTTATTCCCATTTCTCTGTATCATCGAAGAGTTGGGATTTAAGGTGCATTCATTGTAATGTTTCTGGTCATGTACATGTGAGACAAGTTAGAGATTCCATTCAGGACCAATTGAAAGACGAGGGAAATGGTTTTATGTGACATCAGCTTTGAGCGAAAAAAAACTCTGTTAGCCAACATAAACTTAGACACAAAAAAATAAAATCAAATATCTTGTGATTGGTGTTCTCCCTGTATTCGATGCTTTCACTGCCTGATGATTTGTGTGTTGAACTTCTTTGTTTTATTATTGGGAGTTGGAAGGGACTTTCAGGTCACCTGCAAAATGATCCTTCATTGAAGTATATAGTTTCTTCCAACAACACAGATTTGGCAAGTGTATCAAATTCTGCAAGCCACACAAGAATTTATCTTTCGTCAGAGGAGTTGAACATATCGTGGCTTGCAAACTGGTCTGGAATATTCGGAAATGATGCCAAATATTAATCCATTC
>JASDQU010750259.1:0-38324 GCA_032191745.1 Picea mariana
GTGAACATTGCTATCTGAATCAAGTGCTATTTCTGTTCAAGTGCTATTTCTGTTGCTATTTCGTATATCATTTCTGTGTATTGTGAAGATTATGCTGGATATTATACTGTTATTCTGTTATTTCTAGCATTTCGTTTCTGTTCTGCATATTTTATATATCTGGTATCTTGCACCCTTAAACATAACTTAAAATTTCCATTTAAACATATCTTGTTCCTAACCATCTTTGAGATTACTCTATCTCAAATTACCCTTTTGTTAATCAAAGATTCAACTTCTTTGATTCACCATCAAGATTAGATATGAGTGCACCTTCCACCCTCCTACCTATACCAGTGGTTCATTTCACAACTTGATGTATCATCCTCACATGGATAGCGCTTCAAGCTGCTCAAAACCATGAATACTCTCTACATGATCACATACTAATCTATCTAAACCTAACTCTACAGGGCTTAAATTTTTTTTTGGGAATACACCGTGCCTATGGAAAGGATTACAAATTTGGGCCATAAACCTCTGGAGTGTCGGATACAATCGATCATGCACCACATCATTACAAAATTTCATATATCAAGGTAGTCATCTTGCTCCATTTTCAGATTCTTATATTTTTTGGTGACTAAAAAGACAAAAAAAAAAAAAATTCAGTCTGTACGCATGTCTGTGTATCTTCCTTCTTTGCGGCTTCTCGAATTCTCCCATCTTATCGAGTCTTTGTAGCTTCTCACTTTTTGGTGTCTTCTCAAATTTCCTCTATGCTTCTCACTTCTTCGCAGTTTCTTCATGTTTCTATTGCTTCTGTACCCTCGATAATACACTAGATGTTGGAATGTTGTCCACATAATGGCTTGGTGTCGACGATACTTGCTCTTCAACTCTAAAGAGGATTTTACCTTTGATTTAACGGGTGTCATCTACTTCGCCGCATACAAATATCCACCACAAATCTCTATTGTACATTTCATAAGCACATCCTCATTCTTCTACAACTTTCAAGAATGCATATCCTTATTTTTTGTTTATTAGTTCACTGAACTTGCTTCTCTGTTTCTTTACAATTTTTTTTATAAATTCCAAAACAAATCTCATCACCATGATTCACATTTGTTTTCCTTTTTCCTCTTGAATTTACCTTGTCCTTTGATTTCCATATTCTTAAGTCATTTGTTAGAGTAGATAATTCTAAAAAAATAACTACATATGTATTGAGTTAGCTAAGCTCAATACCTTTGTACATTTCCAAATTCCAAGACATGAAAAACATAAATATTATGGAGATTACAAAAAAAAAAAATTTCACTTCACCTTCGCATAAACCCTCCATCAACATATTTTCATTTTTTTAATGAAAATGAATATCTCCCATACACTTTCATAGTAATAATTTGTATATAGCCAAATACATCCATCGTATATAATTCAACTCATTTTTTTTCATTCAATATCTTCATTCACAAATACATCCATCACATATGATTTAATTCAATATCTTCACTCGTCGATCTTCACATGGTTTAGCGAGCTTACTCGAAATCGAATTGAATATACATTTAACATGAATAATCATATTTCCTCCTTATATGCTACACTTTTTCTACTCTAACTTTGTATACATGAATAGTCTTTCCGCCACATAAAACTTTTAGTTCCCTACAAAAATTTCTTTAGGGAAACAATTTACCGGAAATTTCTTTATGCACATCGACTAGGGTTTGGGAAATTTATTTACCATGGTGAGACGACTCTACTATTCCAAAGAATAACAACTCTGACTCTCCTATTCCAGTGAAGGGAAACAAGCTTCAACTCTCTTATGTCAACGAACAACAAACGGTGGCTCTACTGGTGGTTTTCTTTTTAAATTGATTGTTGTCAAAATTATTAATATCAATGTGTCTCTCTTTTGGACGAAGTGATTCTTCCTACATAAAAATCGATGCTTATTCTCTGAAATCCTTTGGTGATACCCTTTTTGCAGATTGACAATATCTTATCTTTGGAATTTTCTCCTTGCAAGACTATTTCTTTCCCTACACCGTCACGCATCTCTCAACAACAATGATACACTCACAAATTTCCATATACATGGCTCCATGGGCCCTCTAGTGATGGAGTGAGGCCTAGACCCTCTACGATACCATGTAAAGAAATACACAGAGAGATATTGTTGCAACACACAACACATTGATATGTGTTGTATATTAATATGAACGTATAGTTACAAATAAGTTACAAATAAGTTACGGAGGTTAGTATAACTTACCAACTCCTTGTAACTGTAAAAATATAATTAAGGATGTAATTATCTCATTTTCCTTAACAAAATATACAAGTGAGAGATAAAACCAAATAAACATATATACACTTAATGTCATGCCATTCAAACATAAAATTCATTGTATTGATTACGAAAAAGAGTTTTAGCATCAAAAGTTGTAACACATAAAGAAACAAAGTGAGCCTACTTATAATCCTAAAAATTTCAAACAAATAACAATTTATTCAATTTAGAGAGATTTCAGTTAGTAAATAAACTACTTGAATTCAGAATAATGATTAGTAGAGACAAGGAAAATTTGGTTAGATATCAATAATTTCCAGCAAAATTTAAATTAAAGGACCATTTAGATAATTAATATAGACTTACCTGATAGACTTCATGACATAAAACTAATGTTCGAGACCATAAACCCCCCAAAATTTGTGAAGTCATGATTTCGTGTAAAGAACAAAGAGTCTCGACTCATATAACTATCCCAAATATCATCGTTTTAGTCATTTCTTGTAGGCGGACAGTATGTAATTCCCAAATTGCCACATGATGCTTTCCCATAGCTACAATAGGTAAGGAGGCCAATTGTACTTGTTGATTATTCCTATCAATCGTCAGAGCTATCAAGGGTAATGCATTTCTTTGAACGCTGGGCATATAATGCTCATAATAAATATATGAAGAGACCTAATATTATTCCCAATTTAAGTCACATACCTTTGAAATGCACAACCCGTAATGATTTTTTGTGCACAAAGTTTCGTAGCTGAAGATTTTCATTGATGACCTACATCATTACAAGAATATAAATCTCTATTAAAATCTTACACACAGAAGCCTGCCATTTTGCTTCAAATTGAGGATCTAGCACCTTTATGCTTACATTTTGAGTGAACTCCTTGTGTTTGTAATCGTCCTAGTTTAAGGTCCTTGTGTTTCAGATCTGATGTTTCTTTGTTCTGGCTATGGCTAAATGCTCTAACTATTCAATTTTTGAAAAACATAGTTAGATGTAGTATAGTGCACAAAATTCCCAAATTATAGTACCTACTACACAATTTTAATTAGTAGTATGTGATTGCAGCCACAAAATTGTAGGGTATGTAACTGGAGTGGGATCAAGAGTGAAGAATTTTGTTTTTGGATATCGCATGGGTGTGGGATGCATGGCTTGGAGCTTCCAACAATTTGATTCTTGTAGAGAAGGGCAAGAGAAGTATTACAAGGAGCTACCAACAATGTGATTGCATGTGTTACATGCAATAATAAGAACCCATGACACAGAAAACACTCAAACATAAACCAACTGCTTTCACTCAATGTTTTCTTCTCTCCTGTAATATTGAGCATTGTGTCGGCCATCATGGGTTCCCTCAACACGATTTCCAATGGTCACTGTTTCCATTAGTATTTAATCAAGATCTATAATTCGTTATATTAAATCCATATTCTCTCTTGTTTCAAAGCCCAAGAACAGAAAAAAGAAGATGAAAAAGTGTATATTCATCCAGCGTGCAATTTGATAATTGTCAAAACAACCACTCTTAATAAACACAATATTAACAAAGAGAAATATTGAATTACATGCATTAAAATACTCTTTTATAAATTCGATAAATATGTTTCTTCATTAATATCTTTATCTAAAAGTACTACGTTGGAACTTGAATAGTATACTTGTTGGAATACTAAGAGGGGGTGAATTAGTATGAGAACAATTTACTACTTTCAATCATAGTATATAAACTTCAAATTTATCACCAGTATATCATTTATGATTTCATTCAATATATCGCGAGAATATAACTATAAGTAGTACCATTCAACAATATCACATTAGATACGCAGTGCACCAGAAGTTTACTGGAAACCCAAATGGAAGAAAACCACATAATGTTTTCTTATATATATCATGTTACATTCATAGGAATCACGAGCTTCCCAATTCTCTAGCACCAATTGGAAGGAGGCTCCAAACCCCTATTTACAAGATCCAACCCGAAGGAAGCTACAACTCCCTAAATTCTCCAGCTGCAACTTAAGGGAGGCTCCAACCCCCTAGTTTATAGGCTCCAACATGAAGGAATCTCCAACTCCCTATGTTCTCTGGCTCCAACCCGAAGGAGGCTATGACCCCCTGATTTATAGGCTCCAACCCGAAGGAGGCTATGAACCCCTGATTTATAGGCTCCAACCTGAAGGAAGGTCCAACTCCATGTGTTCTTTAGCACCAACTGAAAGGAGGGTAAAACCCCCTTTCCTTTCCCTGTCCTTCCTCCCTGAAATATAAGTGTAGACTCAACCTATCATTACCATTGATATTGTCACTTGCACTGTCACTAATACATCAATCAACCTATCACTGTCACTGTCACATCAACCTGTCACTGTCACTCTGTAACATCAACCTGTACTAGACCATGCATCAACCATGTACCAAAACCTGTACCATATCGAGCATGAATCATGTACCAAAACCTGTACCATATCGAGCATGAATCATGTACCAAAACATGTACCATATCATGTAGCCTCAACCATAAACCATATCACTTATGACATGTCTCAATCATTCCATACACCATGTACCATAAGATATCATCAATGAAGTTCCTCAACCATGTGATAACATCACCATGAAATATACCAAACCAGATACTAATATAGCCAAGATATGCTTCTAGTCATTGTACCATAACATCACCAAGGTGTACCTCAAAATATATTCCCAAATATCCAAACCATGCCTCGTGCATGTATCAAAACACAACCCTCAAAAAACATGTAAAACATACCTTTAGTCCTATAGCAGACCTGATACACAAGATTATAAACCTATAGCTCTTCCTCAACCTCAACAACCTGGTACTAGCATCCTCCTCAAAACAATTTCACAGATCCACAACTTGTACACTATCAACCCACATATATCCACACTTTTCTCTTATGTGACTAGCGTACATCTGCGTCTTTCCCACTTTCAAGACGCAGATAACCTATCTTCTCTTTGCTACATAGTGACCCGTGTATATCCACACTTTGATGAACTATGACCCATGAATAACCTCAGAAATCTAGTTTAGTCACATTTGTAAACTTCACTCCTTCATACTTTCCCTACCTTATATTTTCTACGAAAAGATTTAACAAAAGATCACTTGTTCACTTACAAGATATTCAATAAACTTGTGTGTGTGAATATATTTATGAGAGACTCCTTGAGGTGTATTTATATGTTTTCAAGGTAACTTCTTTCCTTAACTTTATTACTTCTTGTTACAACCTCTTTACCCTTTAATTAATGACTTGTAACTATTTAGGGGATTCTTAACCATTCTTCGGGGATTCCAACTTCAAGAGGGCATAACTCCTCAACTGTGAGGAACCACATGACATACCACCTACCATTGGAAATGGCACAACAAGGACTATACATATATGAGTTTGATACATGAATTTACACTATCCTTCATGTTCTTATTCATCAAACAACTTCATGTTCCATGACCACACCATCTGGTGATTCTCAACCACTTAACCACTTATCCATCTTTCCAGGGATTCTTCTAGGTTGACTAGGGTTGACATCAATGCTTCTAGACTTATTCTAGATTTGAAATCAATGACAGCTAACTTTCCAAAAATCACCCTCTTTGGCATTCATGGAAACACCCATACTCCACTTGTGACCAATTATCCTCATGTTTCTCTTCCTCTTTGACATCAATGGCAAAGGGTAACTCTCTTTGGGGATGATACCTTTGTATTCATGATTTTGATCTTTCTCTCCTAATATTTCTCTTCTCTCTTGATATCAATAGCAAAGAGTGAATCCCCTTGAAAATATACCTTCTCTAAACAATCTTTCTTAGATTTCATGCGCTCCCCCTATCTTCATGCTTCTGAAAATTTCTCTCCCTCTGTCTTATTTTACAATTTGTTGTGTAGATCAATGTGGGGCTTCTTGTACTTGCTTCCTTTCCTCTCTTACAATGCTTCTTTTCCATTGGTGCTTCCTCTTGTAATTCACTGAAATATATAAAAATCATTCAAAGTTACTTGACTTCATATTTTTATGGCTTGTCATGTTCATTTCTTAGACATCAATGACCATACTTTTCAACAATTTCCTTTTGAAAATATGGATTATTCTAATGGTTTATATTCCCCTGTTATGTTGTCCCTTTCACTACTTTCCTTCCTTTGACTAATTGATTCCATTTGTCAATATGCTTTCATCCACTATGATATATCTTTCTAGACCTGCCAAATATCTCATAAATCCATCTTTGTCCATATGTCATAAATTTTTCATGATTCTTCTACTCAACAACACACAATGTTGACCCATATGTTGATTACAACATATTTCTTCTCTTCAATATGTCCATTGATATTCTCTATCTTTAACACATACTTGAGTATGTATGTCACTGATTGGAATATTCTATACAATAATGAAACTCTTCCTAAAAATCGTGACAATGATATTATTTGTAACTATT
This sequence comes from Picea mariana, assembly GCA_032191745.1. Lineage (NCBI taxonomy): Eukaryota > Viridiplantae > Streptophyta > Pinopsida > Pinales > Pinaceae > Picea > Picea mariana. The sequence goes on from JASDQU010750259.1 coordinate 6,781, forward strand.
AGTTGATGCTTGCATGGGAATGTGTTTTGAAAGCTTCCCCTCAAAAAATCAAACTATCACAAGAAATTTTTCACATGTGATATCAAACCACTCTGAAATTGCCTTCCCAAGTTCTACAAACACTTCAGACTGCTCAAAAGATAGTTCTCTGATCTGTAGAGCTACTGCATAGAGTCCCCCTATTAAATATTCATATTTACTTAGAGTCTCCAAGTTAGATAGCTCATAAAAATACTTGCTCTGATGTGGACTAATATTCCTCTTCATATGTGGATTCATCATCTTCCTGAATTCTAACATCATCTTCTTGTATTCTGACATATTCCTTTTCATCCTCTTCCTGAATTCTGACATCCTTTTCATATTCTTCTTGAATTCTGACATCTTCCTCTTCATTCTCTTCCTAGATTCTAACATCTTTCTATTTTCTTGTAGATTCATCATGATCTTGTGTTGCTGCAAATCTCGTGAGTACGATCTCTAGGACCTACTTTTCATTCACCTGCTCTACTTGTTTTCCATTTCTTCTGCAAACCTTCTTGTATATGACATCAATTTTTTCCTTATTGGGAGGCTCTATCATGCTTCTACAATTTCGAGCTATGTGACCATAATTATGGCAGTTTTAAGATTCAATATTGGAGAGAGCTACATAACAATATCTTGCTTGAACATTTCTTCCATATTCTTTGCAATCTACATCTTTATGTCCAAAGTTAGTACAGGTAAAACAATGACCCAAAAAGAAATTTCGATACCTAGGTGTGAATGATCTTCTATGTGGTGTAGTCCTTCTGAATTCCTTCCTTGGTTGTTCACAATATTCTCTTTGGTTGTTTCCTTCACAATGATTGAAGCTTCCTTGTTGCATGAATGTAGAAGGTATTTTGTATTCATTCCTCTCTGACTCTTGCTGACCATGATTCCTTCCTTTGAGAACTTATGCATAACTCTTTTTTTCCGTATCTTTCGTCATGGAGCTGTAACCTTCCTCAAAATGAACTTTCTTATATCCTAGTCTAGATTTGTCACTACATGGCCTTTTATGTTGATAATGTTTTCTAACACTTGAAAAATTTTCAAGTTCTTGCTGAGCTTGTGACTTCAACTCTCAATAACATGACTTCCTTTTCAAGCTTCTCACACTTTTTTATTTCTTTATCATCTGGATCTACATTACTTCTTTCATTCTCTTTCCTTCTTCAAGTTGGGTTTTCAAGGAGATGATTTCTTCTTTGAATGATTTTTTTTTCTTCCTTTCTTTCTTTAGCTCAATTAAAGCATTGATTAATCCTTCCTCAAGATCCACTTCACCTTCATCTTCATTTCTTTCAGAAGTTATTTTATTAGTTTATGTATCCATAAAGAGTACTCTTTCAGAGTCACTATCACTTTCAGCATCTTCATCAGATGAGGAATTGTCTTCTCTTGAGTAGATATTTTTCTTGAATGCCTTCATTTTATCTCCTTTCTTGTTTCCCTTTTGATTTTTCTTTGCTTTCTTTGGAATTTCTTCTTCATCATTATATGACTTCTTAGCATAAGGACATTTAGTAGGAAAATGACCAATTTTACCACTATTATAACATTTTAAGGGAAACATACCTTTGTACTTGTCAGTTCCTCTCTTCAAATTCCTTATGAGGTTGGTTATTTCTTCATCTTCGTCTGAATCATCACTACAACTGCAATTTGACTTTGAATTGTGCTTATTCTTCTTCTTTGTCTTCTTAGATGTTTTGAAAGCTACTTCCTTCCTAGATGGATTCTCATGTTTTATTCTCTTTTCATAATTTGTAAACATTCCATGTATCTTGTCCATTCTTAGCATACCAAGATCTGATCTTTGTTCTAGGGATGAAATCTTAGGATCAAATCTCATTGGAAGAGACCTTAGTATCTTCTGGACAATGACTAGTTATTTAACTTGTTCTTGCAAGCCTTTAATAGATTTCACTATTTCATCAACTCAAAAAATGTAGGCTACAATATCTTCATCTTCCTTCATTTCCAGTTGTTCAAATTTCCCTCTATAAGTTTGAAATGTGTGCCCTTTGACTTTGGCATCTCCTTCGTAGACATTCTGAAAATTGTCCCAAATATCCTTTGCAAAATCACAGTCCATAACTTTGGCATATACTGAGTGATACAGGCCATTCAAAATCACATTTGTGGCCTTCAAATTGTTTTCATTGAGTTTGTTTCCATCTCTATCTATTGGAGGAGTGGTAGGTGTTGTGTATCCATCTACTATTGCTTACCAGAAATCAAATCCTTCTGCTTCTATATATGTTTTCATCATTCTACTCCAAAAGGAATAGTTATATCCATCAAATTGTGGTACTCCAATATTAGAGTACTCCATGATATTCCTTCCAGTGATTAGAATATTTTCTAAAGGACCTTATTTGAAACCAAATATTGGAATACTGAGACGGGGGGTGAATCAATATGAGCACAATTTACCACTTTCAATCAAAATATATAAACTTCAACTTTATTAGTAGTATATCATTTATAATTACATTAAATATATCATTGATCCAGGTGGATATTGGTGGCCACCCACCTATTCCATTGGCTCGAAATACAGTTTCCCACCTTGGAATCTTTTCTACATTGTTTTGGTTCCCAAACATTCGGGTTCATTTTGAGGCCCTAAACGATGTTTTTTGATGTTTGGGGGACCAAGAGATTGCTATAGGAATTATCGTGAGCCTAATAGAAATGTGTTCTTCTTAGATAGATATTTTAAATGAGCTATTGTGTGCCCCAAATAGAGATCATATGCAAAATTTACACCCTTGGGAAGTTGACGTATCAACTACTGCCATAGGGGCCCACAAACCTTTTGGAGTTTCATCTTCCGAGGATAGGGTTTTGGATTTTCTTTATGTTGAAAATGCATTTGCATCCTCATTGTAAACATCATATTATTGTGAATGAGCAAAGCCATCACATATCTTCTCAGAGATAAGTTGCCAACATTCTAGCGAGTTAATTCACTCTGTATTTTTATAGTTTCTGTACATTTTTCTAATTAATAGAATTGATTTATTATTGTATCTCTTTGTTTCTTGCAATATTTATGTTTATTTCATTGTTATATCTCCACCTACATTTTGTTCTCAAAATAATATAGATCAGTGGTATCAAAATAGACTTCTCCTTATTGTTTCTTAGTGCATTTCCCTGACGAGGTTAGGGTATACAGAGTTAGGTCTCGAGCTAGCTTCTCTTGAGGGCACCCGCTCTCACCAACCTAAGAAACCTCCCATGGAGGAAGAAAAGAGAGACGTGGGAGTAGAAGTTTCTATTAATTTATTGCTCAAGGAATACCTCAAGCGACATAGGAATGAAATGATGGAGAATTTTACCCAAATCCTTCAACGACCACCGACAACCACAAACACATATTCATCAAGCAGCCACTTTGGAAGTGTTGTCACTTTCAAGGTACAAGTTAATTTTGATATTCCTATGTTTGAAGGTCAAATAGATGCATATGCTTTGGAAAAGTGGTTAAATATGATAGAAGGATATTTCTCTGTCAAAACAATTTCTGATAGAGAAAAGATCACCTTTACACTCCTTAAGGATGTCCCCCATGTTAGATATTGGTGTGAAACTTACTGGGAGAAAAACTCCATAGAGGAATCTGGAATATTTGGGGCCAAGCCCCATTGGAATTTTTTTATGGATGTGGTCAAGGAAAAATATTACCCTATTGGAAACTATGACAACCAATACATGAGATGGACCACACTGCATGAAGAGCGAGGAAAAATAGTGCCAGAGTTGACAAATACCTTCCATACCTTGTGCACCAAGCTGCATATCAAAGACTTTGAGAAAAATATGGTTCTAAAATACCGTGGGGCTCTACACAGGTACATCCAAAACTAAATGGAGTTTCTGGACATCTCTTCACTGGGAGATTCTTATCGATATGTTGTCAAGATCGAATGGAAATTTAATCAGCAAAACAAGAGGGAGTTTGGGTTTGAAAATCCACAAAAATCGAAGTATGGTAAAGATGGCCCTAACTCACAGAAAAACCAACCTCAATACAACCAGTCCAATCCATAGGAAAAGAAGGGTAACATGAAGATGAAGAATGACACTAGAAAGTGGCATGACTTCCACAAAATCCCTTCACACAACACCTATGTATGTTGCTCGAAACAGTCATTGGAAGTCGAGCTCAAAGAAATAGAGCCAAGCCCCAACTCAAAATATGATTTAGAAAATAATAAAATGAGACATACCATTGATGCATAACCCACTACTATTGTCGCAACCACAACAATCCAACCAGAAGAGATAGAGGATCCTAAGGAGGGCGAGTGCCTCTTCCATTCACATATGTGGGTGAAGGGGATCCCATTGCATTTCATTGTTGATAGAGGAATCCATAAGAACCTCATCTTAGAATAGGTTGTCAAGAAGTTGGATTTTTCGACAACACCACACCCACATCCATACAACATTGGGTGGCTTCGCTAGGGATGCGATCTTCATGTCAGCCAACAATTTCACCTGTCCTACGGCATCAAGTCCTTCAATGATGAGGTATTGTGTGATGTTTCCCCACTGGAAGTTTGTAATATTATATTATGCCAACCATTTATGTGGAAGAGACATGTTGTTTAAGAGTATTGACCCCATAGTGTCATTGTTACTCTGGGGGGTCAACTCTACAGGGTACTAGAGGTAGTTCTTACTATTGTCCCACCAAAATAGTGTCGAAAAGTAGTATTTCATATAAAAACATTTAGCCTCTTCACAATATGGTTAGAGGGAAAACATAAGGACACTGCAACCATTGTATCCTCGACCCAAGACATTTCTATCCAATAGAACCATATCAAAAATATTGTAGAAGCACACAAATATATTCCTAGTGCACTTACGGGGGTGCCCCCACACTACCTAGTCAAGAAATTTTATAACAGATCCCTTCATATTGTTCATGCTACATCTTCACTGACAGAGTCCTCCCACACTCAGAAAAATCATGCAAATATATTGGTTGAATGGATCCAACCCCTCCAACAACAGGTTCATGACATCCTTCAACAAACCAGGCAGGACAACTTCTTCAGCAAGGCAAGCAACTCACCAAGGTTGATAGTCAACAAAATATTCCCTAGGAACTTGACGCAATGGAGACCATTGCTTCCTAAGGGGGGAGGAATTATATAGGTGGATATCAGTGGCCACCCACATACTAGCTCAAAATACATTTTCCCATCTTGGCAATTTTTCTAAACATCCAAACCAAAATGGAGTTTCTGGACATCTCATCACTGGGAGACGCTTATCGATATGTTGTAAATATTGAACAAAAATTTAAGTAGCAGAAAAAGTAGTAGTTTGGGTATGAAAATCTGCAACAACCCAATTATGGTAAAGAATACCCTAACTCATAGAACAACCAACCTCAAGAAAATAATTCCAAGCCACGGGAAAAGAAGGGTAACGGGAAGAAGAAGAAGGAAACTTGAAAGAGGTGTGACTTCCAAAAAATCCCTTGGCACAACACTGACGAATTTCGCTTGAAACAATCATTGGTAGCCGAGATCGAAGAAATAGAGCCAATCCCCAACTCAGACTCTAATTTAGAAAATAATAAAATGAGACATATCGTTCATGCAGAACCCACTACTACTATCTCAACCACAACAATCAAACCAGAAGAACGAGATGATCCTGAGGAGGGGAAGTGCCTCTTCCACTAACAGATGTGGGTGAAGGGGATCCCACTCCATTTCATTGTTGGTAGTAGAAGCCAAAATAACCTCATCTCAAAAGAGGTCATCAAGCAATTCAATTTGTCGACAACACCACACCCACAACCATACAACATTAGGTGGCTTCACCAACGACAAGATCTTTGTGTCAGCCAGTAGGGTTTCTTGTCCTATGGAATCAATCCCTTCAAGGATGAGGTACTTTGTGATGTTCCTTTATACCATCCATTTATGTGGAAGCATCATGTCATTTATGAGTCTTGACCCCGTAGTGTCATTGTTAATTTGGGGGGTCATCTCTACAAGGTACCATAGGTATTTATGATTACTCTCCCTCCAAAATAGTTTCTCAAATCAGTCTCTCATAAGATAGAGTTTAGCTTCTTCATGATCTAGTCAAAAGGAAAAAAGAAGGAAACTGCAATCACTACAACCTCAGAACAAGACCTTTCTATCCAGTAGAAGCATATCGAAAAGATTATATAAATGAATAAAGATATTCCTACTGCACCTACGAGGGTGCCCCCACACGCCCAATCAAGAAAATTTATAATGGATTCCTTCATACTCTTCATGTTGCATATTCATTGATAGATTCCTCCCACACTCAAGAAGATCATGCATCTAGATTGGTTGAATGGATCCAACCCATCTAGTAATAGGTTCATGACATCCTTCAACAATCCAAAGAGGACAACTTCTTTAGCAAGGAAAGTAGCTCACAAAGGTTTAGATTCAGTAAAATCTTCCCTCGTAACTTGACGCAATGGAGACCGTTGCTTCCTAAGGGGGTCAGAATGATCCATGTGGATACCGGTGGCCACCAACCTACTATAGATTTTAACCTTGTACAATATTTTACTGCAAATAGATTTTCAATAAAAGAACAGAAAAGATACAATGAAAAATACACACATTACAAAGATATTTTTCCCTTGGAAACCTAAATCGGAAAAACTAACATATTCTATATTCATTCATAGTGATACATTATTTACAATACAATATACATATAGGAACTAGTGAAATCCAAAACTCTAACCCAGTGACCTAGATTAGTCAACAACCCTAATTACTTAAATGGAAATAGAAAACCATCGGCTAAAACCATGTGCCAAAAAACCTCCCAACAATGGACATGAAAATCAAGGTGACACAAAAAACCAGGCAAAAATGTGACTTGTTTCCCAAGGAAAAAAACATTTCTCTGGTTCATTGCCCCTCTATGCACCTAGTGAAACTTGGCGTACACTACAGCTAGTCATGAGAAGAATATAACACATACCCAACACCTACTCCACTGTCTCAAAATACAGTTTTCCACCTTGGAAGATGTTCTACAGTTTTTTGGGTCCCAAACTTCCAAGGCCATTTTGAGGCCCTAAATGACGTTTGTTGACGTTTGGGGGCCCAAGCAATAGCCAAAGGATTTTTCTTAGGCTCGATCGAAATGCATTCCTCTCGGATAGAAATTTCCAATGAGCTATCGTTCTCCCCAAATGGACATTGTATGCAAACATTACACCCTCAGGGAGTTCACGTATCAACTACCCCCATCACGACCCACAAACCTTTTCGTGTTTCATCTTCTGGGGTTAGGGTTTTGGATTTTATTTATGTTAAAAATCCCTTTGGAGCCTCATTGTAAACATCATCTTCTTGCAAATGAGTGTATCCATAACATCTATTCTCGGAGACAAGTTGCCACCATTCTAGAGTGATTTCATTCACTATGTATTTTTACAACTTTGTACATTTTTCTCATTAATGGAATTTTTGTGTTACTTTATCTCTCTATTTCTTGCAATATTTATGTGTATTTCATTTTTATATCTCTTCCTTCATTTTATTCTCGAAATAATACATATCATTGGTATCAGAGTAGGTTGATCCTTGTTGTTTCTTAGTGCATGTCCCTGATGAGGTCAGTGTATAGAGAGTTGGGTCTCGAGCTAGTTTCTCTTGAGGACAACTGGTCTTGCTAGCCCAAGCGACCTCCCATGGTGGAATAAAAGAGAGATGCGGGAAAATAATATTCTATTAATTTGTTGCTCGAGGAATCCCTCACGCGAAAGAGGGAAAAAATGATGGAGAATTTAACCCAAATCCTTCGATGATTGTCGAAAACAACAGACACATATTCATCAAGAAGCCACTTTGGAAGTGCCTCCCCTTTCATTGTACAAGTTATTTTTGATATTCCTATGTTTGAATTTCAAATAGATGTAGATGCTTTGGAAAAGTGGTTAAATATGATAGAAGGTTGTTTCTCTATCCACAATTTTTATGATAGAGAAAAGATCACCTCTGCACTCCTTAAGGTTGTCCATCATGTCAAATATTGGTGGGAAACTTACTCGGAGAAACATTCCATAGAAGAATCTGTAATATTTGGGGCCGAACCCACTTGGGATTTTTGAATGTATGTAGTCAAGGAAAAATATTACCCTATTGGAAATTATGACGACCAATACATGAGATGGACCACGCTGCATCAAGAGTGGGACCAAATAGTGCCATGGTTCACAAATACCTTACATACCTTGTGCACCAAGCTGGGTATCAAAGACTCCGAGCAATATATGGTTCTGAAATACCGCGAGGATTTACACAGGTACATCAAAACCAAAATGGAATTTATGTGCATCTCATCACTAGGAGAAACTTATCGATATGTTGTCAATATCGAACAAAAATTTAAGCATCAGAACAAGTGGGAGTTTGGGTCTGCAAATCCACAACAACTGAAGTATGGTAAAGATGACCCTAAATAACATAACAACAAACCTCAAGACAACCAGTCCAAGCCACATGAAAAGAAGGGTAACGGGAAGACGAAGAAGGACACTAGAAAGTGGTGTGACTTCCACAAAATCCCTTGGAACAACACCGATGAATGTTGCTCAAAACATTTATTGGTAGTTGAGCTCAAAGAAACATAACTAAGACCCAACTCATACTCTTATTCAAAAAATAATTAAATGAGATATATAATTAATGAATAACCCACTGCTACTGTCACAACCAAAACAATCCAACTAGAAGAACCAGAGGATCCTGAGGAGGGGGAGTGCCTCTTCCATTCATAGATGTGGGTGAAGTGGAACCCACAGGATTTCATTGTTGATAGGAGAAGCCAAAAGAAACTCATCTTAGTAGAGGTTGTAAAGTAGTTCTATTTTTCGACAACATAACACCCACAACCATACAACATCGGGTGGCTTCGCCAAGGACGTGATCTTCATTTCAGCCAACAGTGTCTCTTATCCTATGACATAAATCTATTCAAGGATGAGGTACTGTGTCATCTTTCCCCACTGGAAGTTTGTGATGTTCTATAAGGACAACTATTTATGTGGAAGCATATTCTCATTTACAGGTCTCAACCTGGTAGTGTCATTGTTACTCTAGGGGGTCATCTCTACAAGTTACCAGAGGTAGTTCCGACTATTCTCCCACCAAAACAATGTCGCAAAGTAGTTTCTCATATGAAAAAGTTTAGGTTCTTCGCGATTATTTTAGAAGGAAAATAGAAGGACACTACAACCTCATCCCAATACCTTTCTATCCAATGGAAGCATATCCAAAATATTGTAGAAGCGCACAAAGATATTCCTACTGCACCTACGGGGGTGCCCCCACACTGCCTAGTCAAGAAATGTTATAACAGAGTCCTCCCACACTGACATAGTCCTCCCACACTCAGGAGTATCATGAAGCTATATTTTTTGAATGGAGTCAACCCCTCCAACAATAGGTTCATGATAACCTTCAACAATCCCAACAAGACAACTTCTTCAACAAGGAAAGCAACTCACCAAGGTTCAAATTCAACAAAAGATTCCCTGGGAACTTGATAAAATGGAGACCATTTCTTCCTAATGGGGGAGGAAGCTATCCAGGTGGATATCACTGGCCACCCACCTATTCCACTGGCTCAAAATACAATTTCTCACCTTAGAAGTTTTTCTACAATTTTTAGGGTCCCAAACTTTTGTGCCCGTTTTGAGGCCCTAAACGACATTTTTTTGATGTTTGGGAGCCCAAGTGATATACTATGGATATTTACATGACCTAGTAGAAATGGATTCCTCTTGGCTAGACCTTTCCAGTAAGATATCGTGTGCCCCAAACAAAGATCATATGCAAAATTTATGCCCTTTGGAAGTTGACGTATCAACTACCCCCATCAAGGTCCACAAACCTTTTGGCATTTCATCTTTCGGGGTTAGGGCTTTGGATTTTATTTTTGTTAAAAAATAATTTGGAGCCTCATTGTAAACATCATCTTATTGTGAATGAACATATCCATCACATCTCTTCTCAAAGAAAAGATGCCAACATTATAGCGAGTTCATTCACTCTGTATTTTTACAGTTTCTATACATTTTTCTCATTAATAGAATTTTAGTATTATTGTATCTCTCTGTTTCTTGCAATATTTATGTGTATTTCATTGTTATATATATACCTACATTTCATTCTCGAAATAATCTAGATTAGTGATATCATAGAAGGATTCTCCTTCTTGTTTCTTAATGCATGTCTCCGACGAGGTCAGGGTATAGAGAGTTGGGTATCGAGATAGTTTCTCTTGAGGACAACCACTCTTGCTAGCCCAAGCGGCCTCCCATGGTGGAATAAAATAAAKACATAGGGGTAGAATATTCTATTAATTTGTTGCTCAAGGAAGCCTTCACGCGAAAGTGGGACGAAATGATGGAGAATTATACCCAAATCCTTCGACGACTGCAGACAACAATAGACACATATCCATCAAGAAACCACTTTGGAATTGTYTCCCCTTTCAACATACAAATTAATTTTGATATTCCTGTGTTTAAAAGTAAAATAGATGCAAATGCTTTGGAAAAGTGGTTAAATATGCTCTAAGGTTATTTCTCTATCCACAATTTTTCTAATAGAGAAAATATCACCTTTTCACTCCTTGAGGTTGTCCCCCATGTCAAATATTGGTGGGAAAAATACTCGGAGAAAAATTACATAGAGGAATTTGGAATATTTGGGGTTGATCCCACTTGATATGTTTTTATGGATGCGGTCAAGGAACAATATTACCCTGTTGGAAAATATGATGACCAGTACATGAGATGGACCACGATGTGTCAAGAGTAGGCCCAAACAGTGCCAGAGTTCACAAATACCTTCCATACCTTGTGCACCAAGATGGGTATCAAAGACTCTGAGAGACATATAGTTCTGAAATACTGCAAGGCTCTACACAGATACATCCAAACTGAAATGGATCTTCTATACATCTCATCATTGGGAGTCACTTATTGATATGTTGTGAATATCGAACAAAAATTTAAGAAACAAAAAAAGCGGTAGTCTGGGTCTGCAAATCCCCAATAACCAAAGTACGGTAAAGATGGCCTTAACTCACAGCAAAAAAACCCTCAAGACAATCATTCCAAGCCACGGTAAAATAAGGGTAATGGGAAGACGAAGAAGGAAACTTGAAAGTGGTGCAAATTCCACAAAATCCCTTGGCACAACACCAATAAATTTCGCTCAAAACAGTCATTGGTAGCCAAGCTCAAAGAAATAGAGCCAAGCCCCAACTAAGACTCTAATTCAAAAAATAATAAAATGAGACATATCATTGATGCAAAACCCACTTCTACTACTGGAACTAGAACAATCCAACTAGAAGAACCATAGGATGCAAAGGAGGGGGATCGACTCTTCCATTCATAGATGTGGGTGAAGTGAAACCAAATGCATTTCATTGTTGATACTAGAAGCCAAAAGATCCTCATCTCAGTAGAATTCATCAAGTAGTTGGATTTGTCAACAACACCATGCCCAAAACCACACAACATCTGGTGGCTTCACCGAGGATGAGATCTTCATGTCAACCAAAAGTGTCGCTTGTCCTATGACATCAAGCCCTTCAAGGATGAGATACTATGTGATGTTTCCCCACTAGAATTTTGTGATGTTCTTTTAGGACAGACATTTATGTGGAATCATCTTGTTTTTTATGAGTCTCAACCCCGTATAGTCATTGTTACTCTAGGGGGTCATCTCTACAAGGTACCATAGGTAGTTCCAACAATTGTGCCACCAAAACAGTTTCACAAATTAGTCACTCATACCACTGCAGCCTCAACCCAAGACCATTCTATCTAGCAGAAGCATGTTGAAATGTGTTCCTCTCGGTGAGACCTTTCCAATGATCTATTGTGTGCCCAAAATAGAGATCGTATGAAAATGTTATGCCCTCGGGAAGTTGACATATCAACTACCTCCATTGGGGCCCGCAAACCTTTTGGCGTTTCCTATTTTGGGGTTAGGGGTTTAAATTTTATTTCTGTTAAAAAGGCCTTTGGAGCCTTATTGTAAAAATCATCTTCTTGCAAATAAACGTAGCCATCACTTTGATTCACATCTCTTCTTAGAGATAAGATTCCACCATTCTAGCGAGTTCATTCACTCTATATTTTTATAGTTTCTGTACATTTTTCTCAATAATAGAATTCATGTATTATTGTATCTCTTTGTTTCTTGCAATATTTATGTGTATTTAATTGCTATATCTCCAAATACATTTTGTTCTAGAAATAATTTGGATCAGTGGTATCATAGCTGGCTACTCCTTGTTGTTTCTTAGTGCATGTCCCCGACAAGGTCAGGGTATAGAGACTTGGGTCCTAATCTAGTTTCTCTTGAGGACAATAGCTCTCGCAAACCCAAGCAGTTTCCCATGGCGAAAGAAAAGAGAGACATGGGAGTAGAAGATTTTATTAATTTGTTTCTCACATAATCCCTCACGCAAGAGAGGAACAAAATGATGGATAATTTTACCCAAATCCTTCCATGACTGTCGATAATAGCAGACACATCTTCATCAAGCATCCACTTTGGAAGTGTTTCCCCTTTCAAGGTACAAGTTAATTTTGATATTCCTACGTTTGAAGGTCAAATAGATGCAGATGGTTTGGAAAAGTGGTTAAATATGCTAGAAGGTTATTTCTCTTTCCACAATTTTTTCGATAGAGAAAATATCACTTTTTCACTCCTTAATACTTTCCCCCATGTCAAATATTAGTGGGAAACTTACTGGGAGAAAAATTACACAGAGGAATCTGGAATATTTGGGGCCAAGCTCACTTGGGATTTTTTTATGGATGCGATCAAGGAAAAATATTGCCCTATTGGAAACTATGATGACCAGTAGGTGAGATGGACCACGCTACGTAAAGAGTGGGGAAAAATAGTGCCATAGTTCACAAATACCTTCCATACCTTGCACACCAAGTTGGGTATCAATTACTTCGAGTGGCATCTAGTTCTAAAATACCACAGGGATCTACATAGGTACATCTAAACCGAAATATAGTTTTTGTACATCTCATCATTGGCAAACGCATATTGATATGCTTTCAATATTGAACAAAAAATTTAGCAGTAGAAAAAGAAAGAGTTCAAGTATGAAAATACACAACAACCGAAGTATGGTAAATATATATTTAACTCATAGAAAATCCAACCTTAAGACAACCAGTCCAAGCCATAGGAAAAGAAGGGTAATGGGAAGACAAAGAAGGACACTAGAAAGTGGTGTGACTTACAAAAAATCTATTAGAACAGCACAAATTAATGTCACTCGAAATAGTCATTGGTAGCCAAGATTAAATAAATAGATCCAAGCTCCAACTGAGACTTTGATTCAGAAAATAATAAAATGAGACATATCATTTATGCAGAACCCATTGCTACTTTCTCAACCACAACAATGAAACCATAAGAACTAGAGTATCTTGAGGAGGGGGAGCACCTCTTCCATTCATAGATGTGGGTGAAGGGGACCCCACTGCATTTCATTGTTGATAGAGGTAGCCAAAATAACCTCATCTCTGTAGAGGTCGTCAAGTAGTTGTATTTGTCAAAACAACTACACTCAAATCCATACAACATCAAGTGGCTTCACCAGGGATGAGATCTTCATGTCAACTAACATTTTCACCTTTCTATGACATTAAGCCCTTCAATGATGAGGTACTATGTGATTTTTCCCCACTAGATGTCTATGTTTCTCTCCTAAGCCAACTATTTATGTGGAAACATGATGTTGTTTACAAGTCTCAACCCCGTAGTGTCATTGTTACTCTGAGGGGTCAACTCTACAGGGTACCATAGGTAGTTTCGACTACTGTCCCACCAAAATAGTGCCGCAAAGTAGTCTATCATATGAAAAAGTTTAGCTTCTTCGCAATCTGGTCAGAAGCAAAATAAAAGGAAACTACAATCACTACAGACTTATCCCATGACCTTTCTATCCAGTAGAAGCACATCGAAGATATTGTAGAAGCACACAAATATATTCCTACTGCACCTACAAGGGTGCCCCAACACTTCCCAGTCAAGAAATGTTATTACATAGCCCTTCATACTCTTCATGATGCATCTTCACCCACAGAGTCCTCCCACACTCAGGAAGATCATGCATCTAGATTGGTTTAATGGATCCAACTCCTCCAATAGCAGGTTCATGACAACCTTCAACAAGCCAAGCATGACAACTTCTTCAACAAGGCAAGCAACTCACAAGGGTTCAGATTCAACAAAAGATTCCCTAGGAACTTGATGCAATGGAGACCATTTCTTCCTTAGGGGGAGGAATCATTGAGGTGGATATCAGTGGCCACCCACCTATTCCACTGGCTCGAAATATAGTTTCCCACCTTGGCATTTTTTCTATAGTTTTTCAAGGCTCTAAACGATGTTTTTTTGATGTTTGGGGGCCCAAGAAATAACATAAGGCTATGAAATGGGCCCAACCAAAATGCATTCCTATCGATAGACCTTTCCATTGAGCTATCATGCACCCAAAATGGATATTGTATGCAAACGTTATGACCTCAGGAAGTTGACATATCAACTATCCCCATTAGGGCCCACAAACCTTTTGGTGGTTCATCTTCCAGGGTTAGGGTTTTGTATTTCGTTTATGTTAAAAAGGCCTTTGGAGTCTCATTATAAACATAATATTCTTGCGAATGGACATAGCCGTCACATCTCTTCTCAGAGATAAGCTGCCACCATTCTAGCGAGTTTATTCACTCTATATTTTTATAGTTTATGTACATTTTTTTCATTAATAGAATTTTTGTATTACTGTATCTCTTTGTTTCTTGCGATATTTATGTGTATTTCATTGTTATATCTCCGCCTACTTTTTGTTCATGAAATAATTTGGATTAGTGGTATCAGAGCATGATGCTCCTTGTTGTTTCTTAGTGCATGTCCCCGATGAGGTCAAGGTATAGAGAGTTGGGTCTCGAGCTAGTTTCTCTTGAGGACAACCGCTCTTGCCAGCTCAAGAAGCTTCCTATGGAAAAAGAAAAGAGAGACTTCAGAGTAGAAGACTCTATTAACATTGTACTCGAGGAAGACCTCACATGATAGAGGGATGAAATGATGGATAATTTTACCCAAATCCTTCGATGAATGCCAACAACAATAGACACATCTTCATCAAGAAGCCACTTTGGAAGTGTCACACCTTTCAAGGTACAAGTAAATTTTGATATTCCTATGTTTGAAGGTCAAATAAATGCAGATGATTTGGAAAAGTGGTTAAATATGCTAGAAGTTTATTTCTATGTCCACAATTTTTCTGATAGAGAAAATATCATCTTTTCACTCCTTAAGGTTGTCCCCCATGTCAAACATTGGTGGGAAACTTACTGGGAGAAAAATTCCATAGAGGAATATGGAATATTTGGGGTTGATCCCACTTCGTATTTTTTTATGGATGTGGTCAAGGAAAAATATTACACTGTTGGAAACTATGATGACCAATACATGAGATCCACCACATTGCGTCAAGAGCAGGGCCAAACTATGTTAGAGTTCAAAAATACCTTCCATACCTTGTGCACCAAGATGGGTATCGAAAACTTCGAGCGAAAAATGGTTCTGAAATATCATAGGGCTCTACACAGATACATCCAAACCAAAATGGATTTTTTGGATATCTCATCACCAGGATCCGCTTATTGATATGTTGTCAAGATCAAAAAAAAATTAAGCAGTAGAACAAGCAATATTTTAGGTCTGCAAATCCGCAACAACCGAAGTATGGTTTAGTCGGCCCTAACTCACAGAACAATCGACCTCAAGACAACCAGTCCAAGCCACAGAAAAATAATTTTAATGGGAAGACAAAGGACACTGAAAATTGGTGCAACTTCCACAAAATCCCTTGGCACAACACTGATGAATGTTGCTTGAAACAGTCATTGGTAACTGAGCTCAAAGAAACAGAGCCAAGACCTAACTTATACTTTGATTTGGAAAATAATAAAATGAGACATATCATTTATGTAGAAACCAATTCTATTGTCGCAACCACAACAATCCAACTAGAAGAACTAGAGGATATTGAGGAGGGGGAGCACCTTTTCCATTCAAATATGTGGGTGAAGGGCACCCCACTGCATTTAATTGTTGATAACGGAAGCCAAAAGAACCTCATATCTACATAGGTCGTCAATAATTTGTATTTGTCGACAACACCACACCCACAGTCATATAACATCATGTGGCTTCACCAAGGATGAGATCTTCATGTCATCCAGTAGTGTCGCCTGTCCTATGACATCAATCCCTTCGACGAGGATTAGGTATTGCGTGATGTTCCCCACTAGAAGTATGTGATCTTATTTTAGGCCAACCATTTATGTTGGAGTGTCATTCCATTTACGAATTTCAACCCCATAGTGTCATTTTTACTATGGGGGGTTGACTATATAGGGTACCAGAAGTAGTTTTGACTACTATCCCACCAAAGCAGTGCCACAAAGTAGTCTCTTATATGAAAAAGTTTATCTTCTTCATGATCCGGTCAGAAGGAAAACAGAAAGACACTGCAACCACTACAACCTCAGCCCAATACCTTTCTATCCAGCAGAATCATATCGAAAATATCATAGAAGTGCACAAATATATTCCTACTAGACCTACATGGGTGCCCCCACACTTCCCAATCAATAAACATTATAACAGAGCCCTTCATACTCTTCATGTTGCATCTTCACCGACATATTCCTCCCACACTAAGGAATATCATGTATCTAGATTGGTTGAATAGATCCAAACCCTCCAACAATAGGTTTATGACATCCTTCCACAAGCCAACCAAGACAACTTCTTCACAAAGAAAAGTAGCTCACCAAGGCTCAGATTCAAAAAAAGATTCCCTAGGAAATTGAATTAATGGATACCATTGATTCCTAATGGGGGAGGAATAATCTAGGTGGATATCGTTGGTCACCTACCTATTCCATTAGCTCGAAATACAGTTTCCCACCTTGGCAATTTTTCTATAGTTTTTCAGGTCCCAAACTTTTGAGGCCGTTTTGAGGCCCTAAACAATGTTTGTTTGATGTTTTGAGGCCTAGGAGATAGATGAAGGCTCTAGCCTAGGAATGATATAAATTCATTCCTCTCAGCTAGAACTTTCCAGCGAGCTATTGTGTGCCGCAAATGAATATTGTATGCAAATGTTATGCCCTAGGGAAGTTGACGTATCAACTACCCCCATTGGGGCCTGCAAACCTTTTGGTGTTTCATCTTCCTGGGTTAGGGTTTTGTATTTTATTTATGTTAAAAAGGCCTTTGAAGCCTCATTGTAAACATCATATTCTTGCGAATGAGTGTATCCATCACATCTCTTATAAGAGATAATATTCCACCATTCTAACGAGTTCATTCATTCTATATTTTTACAGTTTCTGTACATTTTTCTCGTTAATAGAATTTCTGTATTACTATATCTCTATGTTTCTTGCAATATTTATGTGTATTTCATTGTTATATATCCTCCTACATTTTGTTCTCTAAATAATCCGGATCAATCATGAGCATATAACCATAATAAGTACAATTCAACAAAATCACATCAGATACATAGTACACCAAAATTTATGTGGAAACCAAAATGGAGAAAACCACAGAATGATTTCTTATATATATCCCTTCTTATGCTTCATATGTTATAACATATCCCTTCATACTCTTCATGTTACATCCTCATTGATAGAATCATCCCACACTCAGGAGGATCATACAACTAGATTAGTTGAATGGATCCAAACCCTCCATCAATAGGTTCATGATAGCCTTTAACAAGCCCAGCAGGACAACTTCTTCAACAAGGCAAGCAACTCACCAAGGTTCAAATTCAGAAAAAGCTTCCTTCGGAACTTGAAACAATGGATACCATTGCTTTCTAAGGGGGGAGTAAACTATCCAGGTGGATATCAGTGGCCACCCACCTATTCCACTGGCTCGAAATACAGTTTCCCACCTTGGAAGTTTTTTTATAGTTTTTCGGGTCCCAAACTTTCGTGCCGATTTTAAGGACCTAAACGACATTTTTTTGAGGTTTGGTAGCCCAAGTGATAGCCTCATGTTATTTATATGAACTAGTAGAAATGAATTCCTCTCATATAGACCTTTCTAGTAAGCTATCGAGTGCCCCAAACATAGATCGTATGCAAAAGTTATGCCCTTGGGAAGTTGATGTATCAACTACCCCCATCGGGGTCCGCAAACCTTTTGAAGTTTCATCTTACGGGGTTATGGTTTTTTATTTTATTTATGTTAAAATGAATTTGGAGCCTCATTGTAAACATCATCTTATTGTGAATGGACATAGCCATCACATCTCTTCTCAGAGATAAGTTGCCACCATTCTAGCGAGTTCATTCACTTTGTATTTTTACACTTTCTGTACGTTTTTCTCATTAATATAATTTATGTATTACTATATCTCTCTATTTCTTGCAATATTTATGTGTATTTCATTGTTATATCCACGCCTACATTTTGTTCTCATAATAATATGGATCAATGGTATCAGATAAGGTTTCTCCTTGTTGTCTCTTAGTGCATGTCTTCGATGAGGTTAGGGTATAGAGAGTTCGGTCTTGAGCTAGTTTCTCTTGACAAAAACCACTCTTGTTATCCCAGGCGACCTCCCGTGGTTAAAGAAAATAGAGACATGGGAGTATAATATTTTATTAATATGTTTCTCTAGGAAGCCCTCACACGACAGAGGGACGAAATGATGGATAATTTTACCCAAATCCTTCGACAATTGCAGACAATAGTAGAAACATCTTCATCAAGCAACCACTTTGGAAGTGTCACCCCTTTCAATACACAAGTTAATTTTGATATTCCTATGTTTGAAGGTCAAATAGATGCAAATTCTTTGGAAACGTGGTTAAATATGCTATAAGGTTATTTCTCTATCCACAATTTTTATGATAGAGAAAATATCACCTTTGCACTCCTTGAGGTTGTCCCTTATGTCAAATATTGGTGGGAAACTTACTGGGAGCAAAATTCCATAGAGCAGTTTGAGATATTTGGGGCCGAGCCCACTTGGTATTTTTTTATGGATGCATTCAAGGAACAATATTACCCTGTTGGAAACTATGACAACCAGTACATGACATAGTACACGATGCATCAAGAGCATACCCAAATAGTGATAGAGTTCAAAACTACCTTCCATCCCTTACACACCAAGATGCGTATCAAAGACTCTGAGAGGCATCTGGTTCTAAAATACCACATGGCTCTACATAGGTACATTGAAACCGAAATGGATTTTCTAGACATCTCATCACTAGGAGCCTCTTATCAATATGTTGTCAAGATCGAACAAAAAATTAAGCAATAGAATAGGAGGCAGTTCGGGTCTGCAAATCTGTAACAACCAAAGTATGGTAAAGACAACCCTAACTCATAGAACAAACAACCTCAAGACAATCATTCCAAGCCACGGGAAAAGAAGGGTAATGAGAAGACAAAGAAGGAAACTTGAAATTGGTGCGACTTCTACAAAATCCCTTGGCACAACACCGACAAATGTCGCTCGAAATAGTCATTGGTAGATGAGCTCAAAGAAACATATCCAATCCCCAAATGAGACTCTAATTCAAAAAATAATAAAATGAGACATATCATTGATGTAGAACCCACTACTATCGAAACCACAACAATCCAACCAAAAGAACCAGAGGATCCAGAGGTGGGGGAGCAACTCTTCCATTCATAGATGTGGGTGAAGGGGACCCAAATGCATTTAATTGTTGATATTAGAAGATAAAATATCATCATCTCAACAGAGGTGTTCAAGTAGTTGGATTTGTCAACAACATACCCACAACCACACAACATCTAGTGGCTTAACTGGGGATGAGATTTTCATGTAAGCCAACAGTGTCGCTTGTCCTATGGCATCAATCCCTTCAAGGATGATATACTGTGTGATGTTTCCTCACTGGAATTATGTGACATTATTTTAGGCCATCCATTTATGTGGAATCATCATGTTTTTTATGAGTCTTGACCCTATATCATCATTGTTACTCTCGGGGGTCAGCTCTATAGGGCACCATAGGTATTTCCAACTGTTGTGCCACCAAAACAGTTTCACAAAGTAATCTCTCATACCAGTGCAGCCTTAGTGAAATACATTTCCATCTAAACAAATCATGTCAAAAAATTTTCCTCTTAGCTAGACCTTTCCAACGAGCTATCGTGTGCCCAAAATGAAGATCGTATAAAACACTTATGCCCTCGTGAAGTTGACATATCAACTACCTCCATCGGTGCCTGCAAACCTTTTGGCATTTCATATTTCGAGGTTAGGGTTTTAAATTTTCTTATGTTAAAAATTCCTTTGGAGCCTCATTGTAAACATCATATTCTTGTGAATCAACATAGTCATCACATCTCTACTTAGATATAAGCTTCCACCATTCTAGTGAGTTCATTCACTCTATATTTTTACAATTTCTGTACATTTTTCTCAATAATAGAATTTATGTATTATTGTATCTCTTTGTTTCTTGCAATATTTATGTGTATTTAATTGTTATATCTCCTCCTACATTTTGTTCTCGAAATAATATAGATCAATTGTATCAGAGCTRGATGCTCCTTGTTGTTTCTTAGTGCATGTCCCCTATGAGGTTAGGGTATAGAGAGTTTCCTCAGGAACTAGTTTCTCTTATGGACAACCKCTCTCGCCAACCCAAGCGGTCTTCTATGGCCGAAGAAAAGAGAGACATGGGAGTAGAAGATTCTATTAATTTGTTTCTCACAGAATCCCTCACGCGAGAGAGGGATAGAATGATGGATAATTTTACCCAAATCCGTCCATGACTGTCGACAATAGCAGACGCATCTTCATCAAGTATCCACTTTGGAAGTTCCTCCCCTTTCAAGGTACAAGTTAATTTTGATATTCCTACATTTGACAGTCAAATAGATGCAGATGCTTTGGAAAAGTGGTTAAATATTCTAGAAGGTTATTTCTCTTTCCACAATTTTTCCGATAGAGAAAAAATCACTTTTTCACTCCTTAAGAATGTCCCTCATGTCAAATATTGGTGGGAAACCTACTAGGAGAAAAATTCCATAGAGGAATCTGGAATATTTTGGGTTGAGCCCGCTTGGGATTTTTTTATGGATGAGGTTAAGGAAGAATATTACCCTATTGGAAACTATGATGACCGGTACATGAGATGGACCACGTTGCGTAAACAATGGGGAAAAATAGTGTCATATTTCACAAATACCTTACATACCTTGTGCACCAAGTTGGGTATCAATGACTCCAAGCGACATTTGGTTCTGAAATACCATAGGGCTCTAAAGAGGTACATATGAACCGAAATAGAGTTTACAGACATCTCATCACTTAGATTCTATTATCGATATGATTTCAATATTGAACATAAATTTAAGCAGTAGAAAAGGGAATTCAAGTCTACAAATATGCAACAACTGAAGTATGGTAAAGATATCCCTAACTCACAGAAAATCGAACCTCAAGAAAACTAGTCCAAGCCACATGAAAATAAGGGTAATGGGAAGACAAATAAGGACACTAGAAAGGGGTGCAACTTCCACAAAATCCCTTGGCACAACACCAATTAATGTCACTCGAAATAGTCATTGGTAGCCAAGCTCAAAGAAACAGATCCAAGCCCCAACTAAGACTCTGATTTAGAAAATAATAAAATGCAACATATCATTGATGTAGAACCCAATGCTATTGTTGCAACCACAACAATCCAACCATAAGAACTAGATTATCCTAAGGAGGGGGGGCACCTCTTCCATTCATAGATGAGGGTGAAGGGGACCCCACTGCATTTCATTGTTGATATATGGATCCAAAATAACGTCATCTCTATATAGGTCATCAAGAAATTGGATTTGTTGACAACACCACACCCAAATCCATACAACATCGGGTGGCTTCACTAGGGATGAGATCTTTGTTTCAACCAACAGTGTCGCCTTTCCTAGGACATCAATCCTTTCAATGATGAGGTACTATGTGATTTTTCCCCACTAGATGTCTATGTTGTTCTCTTAGGCCAGCAATTTATGTGGAAACATATTGTTTTTTATGAGTCTCGACCCGGTAGTGTCATTGTTACTCTAGGGGGTTAACTCTATAGGGTACCAAAGGTAGTTAAGACTACTTTCCCACCAAAATAGTGTCGCAAAGTAGTCTATAATACGAAAAAGTTTATCTTCTTCATTATTTGGTCAGAAGGAAAACATAAGGAAACTAAAATCACTATATCCTCGGCCCATGACCTTTATATCTAGTCAAATCACATCGAAAAGATTGTAGAAGCACATAAAGATATTCCCACTACACCTATGAGGGTGCCCTGACACTTCCTAGTCAAGAAACGTTATAACAAAACCCTTCATACTCTTCATGTTGCATGTTCACCCACAGAGTCCTCCCACACTCAGGAAGATCATGCAGCTAGATTGGTTGAATGGATCCAACTCCTCCCACAACAGGTTCATGATAGCCTTCAACAAGAAAAGCATGAAAACTTCTTCAGCAAGGAAAACATCTCACCAAGGTTGAGATTCAACAAATGTTTCCCTAGTAACTTGACACAATGGATAAAATTTCTTCCTTAGGGGGGAGGAATCATCCATGTGGATATTGGTGGCCACCCACCTATTCCACTGGCTCGAAATACAGTTTCCCACCTTGGAATTGGTTTTTATATTTTTTTGGGTCCCAAACTTTAGGGGCCGTTTTGAGGCCCTAAACGATGTATTTTGACGTTTGGGAGCCCAATAAATAGCCAAATTCTATGACCTGGGCCCGGTCGAAATGTGTTCCTCTTGGCTATAAATTTCCACTAAGTTATCATCTGCCCCAAATGGAGATGGTATGAAAAAGTTATGCCCTCAATAAATTGACATATCAACTACCCCCCCATCAGGGCCCACAAACCTTTTGGTGGTTCATCTTCTAGCGTTATGGTTTTGTATTTCATTTATGTTAAAAATTCCTTTGGAGCCTCATTGTAAACATCATCTTCTTGTGAATGAGTGTAGCCATCACATCCCTTCTCAAAGATAAGATTCCACCATTCTAGTGAGTTTATTCACTTTGTATTTTTATAGTTTCTGTACTTTTTTCTCATTAATAGAATTTTTGTATTACTATATTTCTCTGTTTCTTGCAATATTTATGTGTATTTCATTGTTGAATCTCCACCTACATTTTGTTCTCAAAATAATCTGGATTAGTGGTATCAGAGAAGGTTCTTCCTTGTTGTTTCTTAGTGCATGTCCCTGACAAGGTCAAGGTATAGAGAGCTCGGTATCGAACTAGTTTCTCTTAAGGACAACCTCTCTTTCTATCCCAAGTGGTCTCCCATGGAGGAAGAAAAGAGAGACACAAGAGTATAATATTCTATTAACATGATACTCGAGGAAGCCTTCACGCGATAGAGGGAAGAAATGATGGATAATTTTACCCAAATCCTTCGACGATTGCTGACAACAATAGGCCAATATTCATCAAGAAGCCACTTTGTAAGTGCTGCCCCTTTCAAGGTACAAGTAAATTTTGATATTCCTATGTTTTAAGGTCAAATAGATGCAAATGATTTCGAAAAGTGGTTAAATATGCTAGAAGTTTATTTCTTTGTCCACAATTTTTCCAATAGACAAAAGATCACCTTTTCACTCCTTGAGGTTGTCCACCATGTAAGATATTGGTGGAAAACTTACTGCGAGAAAAATTCCACAGAGGAATCTGGAATATTTGGGGTTGAGCCCACTTGGTCTTTTTTTATGGAGGTGGTCAAGGAAACATATTGCCCTGTTGGAAACTATGACGACCAGTACATGAGATGGACCAAATTGCGTTAAGAGCAGGGTCAAACAATGCTAGAGTTCACAAATACCTTCCATACCTTGCACACCAAGTTGGGTATCAAAGACTCTGAGTGGCATCCAATTCTGGAATACCACGGGGCTCTACACAGGTACATCCAAACCGAAATGGATTTTCTCGACATCTCATCACTAGGAGCCACTTATCGATATGTTGTCAAGATTGAACAAAAACTTAAGCAGCAAAACAAGAGAGAGTTCAGGTCTGCAAATATGCATCAACTGAAGTATGGTAAAGATGGCCCTAATTCACAAAACATCCAACCTCAAGACAACCATTCCAAGCCACAGGAAAATAAGGGTAATGCAAAGATGAAGAAGGACATTGGAAATTGGTGCAACTTCCACAAAATCCGTTGGCACAACACCGATGAATGTCACTCGAAAATGTTATTGGTAACCGAGCTCAAAGAAACAGAGCCAAGTGCCAACTTAGACTTTGATTCAGAAAATAAGAAAATGAGACATATCATTTATGTAGAACCCACTATTATTTTCGCAACCACAATAATCCAACCAAAAGAACTAGAGGATCTTGAGGAGGGAGAGCACCTCTTCCATTCAAGGATGTGGGTGAAGGGGACCCCATTTCATTTCATTGTTGATAGCGGAAGCCAAAAGAACCCCATATCTGCATAGGTCATCAAGAAGTTGGATTTTTTGACAAAATCACACCCACAGTCACATAACATCAGGTGGCTTCACTAGGGATGAGATCTTCGTGTCATCCAACAATGTCGCCTATCTTATGACATCAATACCTTTAAGGATTAGGTATTGTGTGATGTTCCCCACTAGAAGTATATGATGTTATGTTAGGAAAACCATTTATGCGGAAGTGTCATGCAATTTACAAATTTTGACCCCATAGTGTCATTTTTACTTTGCAGGGTTGGCTATACATGTTACCATAGGTAGTTTCTGACTACTGTCCCACCAAAGTAGTGCCACAAAGTAGTCTCTCATATGAAAAATTTTAACTTCTTCATGATCCGCTCAGAGGGAAAATAGAATGAAGTTGCAACCAATGTAGCATCTTCCCAAGTCCTTTCTATCTAGGAAAAGCATATAAAAAATATCATAGAAGTGCACAAAGATATTCCTACTGGATCTACATGGGTGGCCCCACACTGCCCAATCAAGAAACATTATAATAGATTCCTTCATACTCTTCATGTTTCATCTTCACTGACATATTCCTCCCACACTAAGTTAGATCATGTAGCTATATTGTTTGAATATATCCAACCCCTCCAACAATAGGTTCCTGACATCCTTCAACAAGCCAAGCACAACAACTTCTTCACAAAGGAAAGTAGCTCACCAAGGATCAGATTCAACAAAATGTTCCCTGGGAACTTGATGCAATGGAGACCATTGATTCCTAATGGGGGAGAAATGATCCAAGTGGATATTAGTGGCCACCCACCTATTCCACTGTCTCGAAATATAGTTTCCCACCTTTGCAATTTTTCTACAGTTTTTTAGGTCCCAAACTTTTGGGGTCATTTTTGTTGGATTACTGAGAGGGGGGAGGTGAATTAGTAATAGTTTAATTATAATCCTTTTTCTCCAAATAATCAAAGTGTTATATCAATGTAGAATTATTATTAAATAATGAGAAATAAGAAATGAACAATCACACACATACACAGTACACCAATGTTTTACGTGGAAACCCAAATCGGGAGAAAACCACATAATTCTTTTTCTTATATGTCTTGAAGAATTACATTCATTGGAAGCACCAACTTCCTTTGTTTTCCAACTGCAATTGGAAGGAGGCTCCAACCCCCTAGTTTATCAGGATACAATTTGAGGGAAGCTCCAACTCCCCAATTCTCTAGCTACAACCAGAAGGAGGCTACAAACCCCTATGTTCTCCAGCTACAACCGAAAGGTGGCCACAACCACCTTTCCTTGCCCTGTCCAACCACCCTGAAGTATAAGTAGACTGATGGAACCACTATCAACCTGTCACTATGAGATATACTGATGTACAACTATATCAACCTGTACCATTGACCTGTATCCAATCTGTACAACTGACTTGTAATCAATATGTACCCGAACTGAACATGTATCTACAAAAATACAGTAGGTACACGACTTGTAGTGCTGCAGGCCACGTATGTACATGCCCTATATGTTATGAAGACTGCGTATGTACACTCCCTAACTGTCATGCAACCTATGTATGCCTTCTAGAATTAGGGTTTCCTTTCACTTGAAAACTTCTGACCCTCTGTAACTTCTTTCACATAGATCTATAACCTGTCACTGTATCCAGAATGTAACTGTACCCTGTTCATGCATTCTCATACATAACATTTACTCAATAAAAATGTCTCTCTATTCATGTGCCATATAGGTGTGTGAAATCATGAAAAAGTATACTTTCCTTCACATGATCTTAGTCATCAAACCCTTTCTGATATTCAACCTCTCAATACATCAACAAATACAATATCTCAACCATGTACCATAAAAAACCTTAGCTATATGCCAATAAATACAAGATGTTCCTCAACAGGAAGTATCAATGATGAATATACCAACACTATATTTCAGTAGATCTGACTTATGCAGAAGATTCCATGTAGCTACTAGTCTCTCTAGGGAGAATCCTGAAATCTCCGTTGCCATTCCTCATTCATACATCAAAATCCAACTATTCATAGAAATAAGACATACATTTTGAACTGATGGATGGATCTGATGTATCTGAGCACTTTAGACCTTCATGGGAGCTTGATATCAGAATTTAGAACCTTTGCATCTTCATCTTCTCAAGTTTCCATGGTTTTACCAACATGTACTCACTCTGTACATAGCCATCCAGCGTACGTATGCTCCCTATACACAAACAACTCGCTTATTGTACATAACCTATACACAGGCAGCTCGTGTATGACTCAGAAAATAGGATTTTTTGTAAATACGAGAATTTCTCCGTCAACCCTTTGTGCTACCTCAGACGTTCGCCACTTCAGATGTATCCACAAGTATTTACAAGAAGCTTTACACAAGAAAAATAGATATACAATTTGTACAGGTGTGTCCTTAATGAGTGAGCTTTGACTCTTATTTATATCTTCATGTAGCCTTACACTTTCCTCATTTTAGGGCTCTTCCATTTAAAATAATTTCTTTTGCAAGACACTTTGACTTTTGGGGGCTTCTATAAGACTCATGAGGGTTCTCCAATTTCATATGGTCATAACTCTCTAACCGTGAGGAGTTATGTGACGTTCCACATACCACCGAAAATGGCATGACAAGAACTGTCCATCTAGGATAGTTTCAATGATAAATTCACTATCCTTCATCTCATTATTTCACAACTAAGTATGGGTTCTCTAACCATACTTCTAGGATAAATCAATCCGTAAAGCATCTTCCCGTGAGGGATTTCACCATAAGGGGACCACTTTGGAGTTCATCCATCTGTACTTCTTATCAACCATGACAAGACAATAATGAGTCATCTTTACATCAAACAAACTTGGGTCCATTACCCAAACCTTTGTGCTACCAGGCTTTCTTCATGGGTTGACATCAATGACAACCAACCTTAATCAACAGTTTTGAGGCCCTAAACAATGTTTTTTTGATGTTTGGCGACCTAGGAAATAGTTGAATTCTTTGGCCTAGGTTTGCTTGAAATTTGTTCCTATCAACTAGACCTTTCCAATGAGATATTCTGCGCCCAAAACAGATATCGTATGCAAATGTTACACCCTTGGGAAGTTGACATATCAACTACCCCCATCGGTTCCTGCAAACCTTTTGGTGTTTCATCTTCTTGGGTTAGGGTTTTGGATTTTATTTATGTTAAAAAAACCTTTGGAGCCTCATTTTAAACATCATATTCCTACAAATGAGCATAGTTGTCACATCTCTTCTCAGAGATAATTTTCCACCATTCTAGCGAGTTCATTCACTCTGTATTTTTACAGTTTTTGTACATTTTTCTTGTTAACAGAATTTATGTATTATTGTATCTCTATGTTTCTTGCAATATTTATGTGTATTTAATTGTTATATCTCCACCTACATTTTGTTCTCAAAATAATCCAGATCAATCATGAGCATATAACCATAATCAAGATCATTGAACAATATCACATCAAATACATAATACACTAGAATTTATGTGGAAACCAAAAAGGGAGAAAACCCTAGAATGATTTCTTATATATGTCAATATTAAATTCATACAAAACAAGAACATCCCAATTCTCCAACACTAACTGGAAGAACGCTCCAACCCCCTATTTACATGCTCCAACCTGAAGGAAGCTATAACTCCTTGAATTCTTCAGTTGCAACTGAAAGGAGGCTCCAATCCCCTAGTTTATAGGCTCCAACTTGAAGAAAGGCACAAATCCTTGTGTTCTATTGCTCCAACTTGAAGGAGGCTACGAACCCATGATTTATAGGATCCAACCTCAAGGAAGCTCCAACCCCTTGTGTTCTCTAACACCAACCGGAAGGAGGCTACATTTCCCTTTCCTTGTCCCATCCTACCTCCCTGAAATATAAGTGTAGACTCAACCTATCACTACCACTGATATTGTCACTACCACTATCACTGATACATCAATGAATCTATCACTATCAGTGTCACATCAACTTGTCACTGTAACTCTTATATCAACCTGTCATTGTCACTTTCACATCAACTTGTCACCATCACATCAACCTGTCATTGTCACTCTGTCACATCAACCTGTACTAGATCATGCATAAACCATGTGCTGAAACCTGTACCATCTCATGCATCAATCATGTACCAAAACATGTACCATATCATGTAGCCTCAACCATGAACCATATCACTTATGACATGTCTCAATCATGCCATACCCCATGTACCATTAGATATCATTAATGAAGTGCCTCAATCATGTGATAACATCACCATGATATATACCAAACCAGATACCAAGATAGCCAAGATATGATTCTAAAAAATGTAGCATAAAATCACCAAGGTGTACCTCAAACCATATGCCCAAATATCCAAACAATTCCTCATGCATGTATCAATACACAACCCTCAAAACACATGTAAAACATACCTTTAATCATGTAGTAGACCTGATACACAATATTACAGACATGTATCTCTTCCTCATCCTCAACAACCTAGTACTAACATCCTCCTCAAAGCATTTTCACATATCCACGACTTTTACACTATCAACTCGCAGATATCTGTGATTTTCTCTTCTGTGACCCACATACATATGCGCCTTTCCCACTTTCAACCCACGTATAACCTATTTGCACTTTGCTACACAATGACCTGCGTACATCCATGCTTGATGAAATGTGACTTGGGGATAATCTCATAAAGCTAGTTTAGTCACATCTATACACTTACCGCCTTCCTACCTCATATATGCTACGAAACGATTTACCAAAAGATCACTTTTTCACTTAGAAGATATTCAATAAACTCGTGTGTGTGAATATATTTATGAGAGACTCCTTGAGGTGTATTTATACATTTTCAAAGTAACTTCTCTCCATAACTTTAGGGATTCTTGTTACAACCACTTTACCCTTTATTTAATGACTTGTAATTATTTAGGAGCTTCTTAAGCACTCTTCGGCGCTTCCAAATTCAAGAGGGCATAACTCATCAACCGTGAGGATCCACATGATGTACCACCCATAGTTGGAAATAGCATGACAAGGACTATCCATCTATGAGTGTGTTACATGCATTTACATTTTCCTTCATTTTCTTATTACTCAAACAACTTCAGGTTCCATGACCACACCATCTGGGGCTTCTCAACTACTTAGCCATCTTTCTAGGGGTTCATCTAGGGTTGACTAGGGTTTACATCAATGCTTCTAGACTTCTTCTAGAGTTGACATCAATGAAAAATAACTTCCCAACAATAAGTTGTTCCTATAATTTCATTTCTCAATATCATTGTGTTTATATAAGATTTTCTATAATCAATCCTTGTTCTTGTTCCGAGTCTTCCAAAATTTCAATGATTAACAGGTTAGATCGTTTTAATATTATATGTTGTTGATGAAAGGATTGTTGAGTTATCTCCTAGACTATTGATATGATTGTAGCCATTGTTGACTAGTTGTATTAACAGAGTCAACACTTCTCCAAGTATAAATTCCTTTATTGGTAATTTTCTTATTTCAGTAACTAGAGGTAACTAGATAATGAAAGGGAGAATTATATCTAAAAGAATAAGATGTTTATATTATATATTGTATTATGTGTCTCTGCCTCTATGAATGGTGGGTAAATGTGGTAAATTGCCTTATATTAGTGAGGTGACAATGGTGACTTTGACTCTACCTTAGTCATGGGATCTTTGGGAAAGAGATCGAATTGTGAGAGTGAGGTTTTTAATCCTTGGGAATCTAAGGGAGATCCCTCAACCTATGATCTACCCTTCAATGTAGACACAACACATATTTTTTAAATCCTTATCTTCAATTAAGAAATGGGAAATATTTCACCTTACATCTATTCAAAGAGTGAAATTTTATTCTATATGAACTAATGAAATGACACAATCATCCACAATAATCTAGGGGGCTTCACCTTATTGACCACTAACTTATCATGTTCATTATAAAGGGGTCTTTTAATTATGAAAAATAGAGTCAATATATTGTAGGTATTGGAGGATGTAGAGTACGAGGGGTTTATAGGAATTAATTGGTATAAAAAGAAGATTTAGTAAAAATAATTAATATCTAGTAAAAATAAGAGTTTTTTTATTGAAAAAATGTATTGAGAGAGGGGTTAAACAAAAACATTTAAAGAAGTATTTATTAATACCTAGTAAAATTAGAAATATTCTTTAATATTCCAAAAACAAATATACTATATTACAGATTTATTGAATAATTCATTGGATAGAGACCCCATACATAACCACATATCTATATTGATAATTTTATGGATTTACACTGATAATAAACATATTGAACACCATTCTCAAAGTTAAAATGCTTAAATTCATGTTCACATTCCACATATGCAAATAAAATATCTTGACATCATCTTCAACTTCCATAGATCAGTAGTGAGATTAGTAGGTGCATCACGTGGAAAGCTAATGAAAAGTGTCCATTAAATTTTTTTTGACTGCCATAGATCAGTAGTGAGATTAGTAAGTGCATCACGTGGAAAGCTAATGAAGAATGTCCACTAAATTATTTTATTATAGCTAATGAATTGAATAAGCCTTTCATCAATAAAGGCCGTGTTGTGACAACATCATTAGTTTACAAATGATATTGGTGGATTAATAAACATAATGGTGTAGTAGATCTATATTAATTAGGTGAAAAGTGTTGGATTACTGAGAGGGGGGGTGAATCAGTAATAACGTAATTTTAATCCTTTTTCTTCAAATGTTATATCAATGTAGAATTATTATCCAATAATGAGCAGTAATAAATAAGCAATGAACAAATGAACAATCATACACATGCACAGTAGACCAGTGTTTTACGTGGAAA
>JASDQU010750259.1:48803-70878 GCA_032191745.1 Picea mariana
CTTTTCTTTCCTCCAATTGTTGAGGTGTCAACCTTGTAGGTTGAGGTGTTTTAGAAGAAGGAGCATTATTCTCTCTATAGATGTTAGGATTGGTCCTTCTAGTAGCCATAGCCATATTTTTACTTTCAACATTTCTTACCACCCTAAATGCATTCTCCAATGATTTAGGTTCCCAAAGGAGAACCTCATGTTGAATTCCATATCTTGAATTTCCTATGAATACATCAATCAAGTGCTCATCTGGAATATCTGTTACCTTTATATTCAATCTTTGGAAGTTCTCAATGTGCTTTGTAACTGAACCCTTTTGCTTGAGATTTATCAATTGGCTAAAGAAGGTATTGCTCCTTGTATCCTCATAGTGTGCTATCATTGCTTTCATGAAAATTGTCCAAGTGACAAGTGATTTGCGAGAACAAAGCCATCTATACCATACAAATTGATTGGGTTCTAAATATAAAGAAGAAATTTGTACCTTTTGTGTATGTGGCACATTATGTAGATCAAAGAATTGCTCCATGTGAAGTATCCATGTGATAGGGTCCTTGCCATCAAACTTCCTCATAACGATCTTAGGAACGTGGTTGGTCTTCAACCCAAGGTTAGAGTTTCTCCATTCTTGATTCACCTTCCTTGTGTCCTCATCATGAATTTCATGGGATGCATTTTCACTTTCAAGTATCCTCTCTGTTACAAAAATTTTCAATACTTCCATGATCTCCTCTTTTAAGCCATCCATCTTTGCCTCCAACTTAACTTCCATATCTTGTAGTTCATATTTTGCTACTATCTTCTTTTGTAAATCATTTATGTCCCTACACATTTCTTCACTTTCATTAAGATTCTAAGTAGGATTGTCTGGAGGCTAATTTGGTGTAGAAGTTCCCTTTTTGGGTGGCATGTTGGCCAAGTATCACTTTTGAACCTTGATTTTGAGGTGGTTCTGCTAGACAATCTTTCTTTTGTTGTATCTCCCATGTTTTGGCCCTTATGGATATGAAACTTTCTTTTTTTGTAGTTCTCTGATATTTCTTCTCTGTAATGACACAGGTCTGATCAAAATAGGATGTACCAAGTGGAATTTATGGTAACTTCCCCACAAATTTCTGATTTTTGGCCTTTCCAGGAGATCTCACTTGTATAGCATGACCCTCACAAAATAATTTATATAAAATTTTGAAACTCATACTAGTAATAATACAGACTGCTCACTATCCAATGAAATTGGTCTCACTCAATTTGAATACTCTAGGAAGAAGTTATGATTGTTTTACCTGGGACACCTTCTTGAGACTAGTCAATAGGACTAGTCAGATACCCTATCTTCCATAGGGTGTATATACAAATGTAAGATGACACAGAATCTGAATATTTTACCACAGATACCTTACTAATTTTTGTGAAGATCCTCCTGATTTCAGGGTCTAAAATGTTACAGAAATTTTTTTATAGTGAAAATTCCACAATGACTCAGTTTAGGATGATTCGAGAACCCTATCTTGCACAGGTTGTATCTCCGAAAGTATAAGTCCTCAGGAGATGAAATTTTAACCCAACATACCTTGAGTCCTCTACTAAATATCCTCCAAGTCGTTCCTTCTGAAACTTTGTAGAAAAAAAAGTTATAGCGAAAATTACAAGGTGTCTCAGATGCAGCAGTGAAACCCCAAGACCTTTAGCTCTGATACCATATGTTAAGAACCAAATATCAATATAGCATAGAAAAACCTCAGAATAAGTACTCAACACCTTGAAAAAGAGATAAATTCAGATAATAATCCTCTTCAAGGGGGAAACCTCCTTATGCCCTCATAAATGTACAATTTCAAGATGATTCAAAATGAAACTGTCTCCTTGGTATATATAGGAGACTAGGAGGTATAATTACAACTAATGAATGAAATGAACATAAATAAAATAATGCTACTAATATAATATGCCCCAAGTAAGGGTTAATGAGACACTATTTAGGGCTTAACAGTGTCATAGTGATGTGTAGATGGATTGTTTCATTGATGTATGATGTCATAAATGGGTCGATGCCATAGATGGATTATTTTGTAGATGGACTGATGTGTTTTGATTGATGTAAAGGTTGATAATTGTTGTATAATTGTATCATTGATGTCTTGTCATGGTTTATAGGAAGTACCAAATAGATGAACTCCAAATTGGTCCCCTTATGGTGAAATCCCTCACGGGAAGATGCTTTGTGAAGTCAAAATGGTTAGGTGGTTGAGAAGTCCTAGAAGTGTGGTTAGGGAACCCAAGCTTGTTTGAGGAATAATGTAATGACGATTAATGAATTTGCAAGTAAGACTATTCTAGATGGATAGTGCTCTTCATTCCATTTCTGGTGATATTTGGAATGTCACATAACTCCTCACAGTTAGAGAGTTATGGATTTGTGAAGTTGGAAGACCCTCATATGTTGTCTAAAATCCCCTAGAAGGTCAAATAAGTCAAATTATTCTAGAAGCTCCTAGAAGAAGTTGACCAGTAAAAGTGGTTAGTCATGGGTTAAGTGGTTGCAACAAGAAAACAATTAAAAATAAATTATTTGCAACTAGAAGTGGATACTTTACTATTTTTGGAAAAGTGGTTAGAAGTGGGTTAGCCCCAAAATAAGGATGTTGGTTATAGGATAACCCCTAGAGGAAGCTACTTGGAGAAGTATAAATAAGAGAGAAAGGGTCTCTTATGAGATGAATCTTTTGAGCACATTGAAGATCTGTTTTTGGTGAAAGGTTCATTGCAAGTACTCATGGACTCATCAAAATTTACACAAGTATGAGGTAGTAAGGAAGTTTGACAGATAAAGTATCAGAGGTTCAGAAAACCCTAGTTTTTTGAAGTTGTACACGAGTTGTAGTGGTTCACAGTGCATACACTTGTGGGTTGCACAAAGACATGGCGTGTACACATACGATATGAATATATGAAATATTGTGTGCATATGGGAAGAGTCATGGAAGCTTGAGTAGATGTTGGTGCAAGGTCCTTGAAGTCTGATGACAGTTTCCAAGACAATATTCTACAGGTTTAGATTTGCTACAAAGGTTATATTATGATTATTTGTATGGTTGTTATGATTTTTTGATATGGTAGATGTTGGTTAGCTAGTTGAGTGGTTTTGTTCTATTGTAGTTGAGGGATATATATGTTGTATGATGGTGTATTCATGAGGAACATGCATAGGTTGTTGGATGGTATATATTTTTTTGTGGTTGGTGATGGTACAAGTTGGGCAATGACAGGATGGTTGCAGTGACAGGTCACAGGTAGATGTGATAGAGGCAGGAAGGGTCTAAAGGGTCAAAAGTTTGAAGTTTTAGAAACACTAGTTTCTGAAGGTGTATGTAGGTTGAAATTGGAGGAGGTCGCGTACATACGCATGCTGCAATATAGATAGGTCATGTACATATGTGTTTTGTAGTATAGATAGGTTGCACACCTGTTGATATATTATTTATGTCTATAAGTTGGGTCTTGTACATGAGGGTTGGATTCCTCACATCTTAGTTGGTGTTGAGATGTGCAAGTTGAGACTTGCATTGAGAGTTGTTGCTCTTTTGGAGTTGTTTCTATTTTCAGTTGATGTTGATAAAACCCTGAGATTGTAGTTTCATGTAACACATAATACAAACATTTACACATATATATGGTGTTCCTTGTGTTCTTTATTGAGATGATGCATAGTTGTTTATTGTTGATATATGTGGTTTACATGCAAGAAAACTAAGTGTGAATGGAAGTGATGAGAAATGATGTTTTGACTGGTGATTTCTAACTAAATTTTTATAAGAAGTGTAAAATATCCTCACACTGAGTCACCCCCCCCACACTTAGTGTGGTCGTTGTGTCCATTAATTGGTATCAGAGAGGGCCTTCATCATATGCCTTACAAGCTTGAAGGAGTTCCATGGAAACACACATGAATGAAATTTCAGTCTTCGATAAGACATGTTATTGGGCATGGAGAATAAAAATGAAAGAGTATTTTAAGGCACAAGGAGTAGGTGTTTGGGACATAGTTGTTGGTGGATCAGTTCCCTCGAAGGATTAGTCAAAATTTGCAGA
The DNA here is from genome assembly GCA_032191745.1 of Picea mariana. Lineage (NCBI taxonomy): Eukaryota > Viridiplantae > Streptophyta > Pinopsida > Pinales > Pinaceae > Picea > Picea mariana. The sequence continues at coordinate 52,884 of JASDQU010750259.1, forward strand.
CCAAAAGGATTAAAGGAAGAACAATGCAGTGGCACTCAAGGCCATCTACAAAGGACTCTTAGGTACTATCAAATACCACATAGGACAACATTCCTCCACCAAGGATATATGGATAAGACTAGAGAAGGTATATCAAGACAAATAAGACAATCCCATCAAGGAAAATGAAGGTAAAGACTCTACGAAATATTTTGATTGCAATAATTATAAGTGTAGTGATGTTGAATGCTCTCCTACAAATAAAGAAGAAGAAAGTAGAAGGACTCAATTACAAGAAAAAGAAGAAGAGATCAAGAGACTAAAAAATGATATAATTAGTCAAGCAAAAGAAAATAAGAAGGTAGATGAAGAAATAAGTGAAATCATTATCAATCTAAGAACCCAACTTGAAGAAGCAAAAATGATAGAGGAATTATTGAGGAATAAAGTAAAGGAAAAGGAAGAATCATGTCATAAGCTGGAAGCATAAGTTGTTGAGCTCAGAAGGAAAGAAGAGAAGTCAAATAGGTTCATGAATATCTCAACAAACATGGATGAAATCATGGATTGTCAAATATCACAAAATGACAAATCTGGTCTTGGATACAACAAGGAAGCAACATATTCTGAAGCTAGCACTTCTAAGAAGCATGATGTAGGTCCCTCATTTTTAAAGGGTGGAAATCAAGTTGCAAGTCAAGAACCTGCACAAAGAAAGAAAATATTCAAAAGACCAGAGCAAGGAAGACACCAAGAATAAATTCCTACACCTCAAAGCAAATTCAGAAGAGAGACACCTTCAAGGTTGACACAAAATTAAAGGTATGAAATTTTTTTCAATGGTCACTATTACTCATGCAATGAATATGGTCACAAAGCTTTGGATTGTAGACATTATGTAAGGAAATATGTTGGAAGATTCAATAACATGTTAAGATGTTGGAGATGTAATCTTGTGGGATGCATTGTTGCACATTGTCACATGATGACATGCTACAGTTGTAGAGGGTTTGGCCACAAATCCCTAGATTTTTGTAACACAAGAAGATAGACCATGAGGAATGATTCATATGATATGGAAAGAAGAACAAGGAATAAGGAAAATGTTGAAAGGATGGAAGCTGAAAGAATAAGTATTCAGAGTACAGGGCACTCTTAGAAGTAGATGAAGAAGACTATACAACCAGACATGAAGGAAAGTATAAAGAATCAAGAAAGCTTCAAATTTTATGAGGTATACGTGGGCTCCTGTGGGAGTAGTCGCATACATATGCGAGGTGACCTATATAAATGTCATGTACATACACAAGCTATCTGTGGAATAGGCCACATATCTATGTAAAAATCCTCAAGAAGAGGGGTGTACTGATGAGTTGCAACATGGTTTGATGGTATAACTCTATTTTGCAATATCTGAGATTGTTTGTTTCATTTTTTCATGAATATATGCTTCCATGTGTGTTTGATGGTGATGACATATGGTTGAGTGTTGAATCTTATGCTTGAGGTCTATTTTGAATGCATGGTACAAACCTTAGTGTGTGGATTGATGCATTCCTAATAAGGTATATTGTTGGTTATGTTGAGTACTTTCTCAGTGATGATATAACACCTTGCTTATGATATATATCGTGATGATTTGATGCTAGCTAGAAGTATATCATTGATCCATTGAGGCATACTCTTAGCACATGTATAGAGGTATTTTTGTTTCATTATACTTGTTTTTTTGAGGTAGATCTGTTGTGGTACATGGGTGGTACATATGTGAGATATATTGATATATCTTGTGATGTAATGTTAGAGGATGTCTTGGTGAATGTATATTGTTGAGATACATATTATGACATGTAATTGGTGATTTGATGAGGTGATGATGTTGTACATCATTGATGAGTCAAATCTTGATCTATGGTTGATGCACTTGCTATGTTACAACATTGATACACTTCTTGGCATATTGTTTGTGGTACTTGGTTTATGGTGATATGACACTTTCTTGAGGCACATGGTTGGCTTGATATATAGTTGATGATGTTGGCATATGGTTGGTACATAGTTGGCACATGTTCTTAACATATGTTTGATACACTCCATTGATGATATCTTATGTATATTGTATGGTATTTATCGAAACGGTTAATATACATGGTTGATGTGCATGGTTGGCACATAGTATGGTTGATGTACATGGTTGTTGTGCATGGTTGGAACATAGTATGGCACATGATGTACATGGTTGATTCTTTGTTCATGATTCACTACTCATTGTTGACATATCTGTTTCTTCATGATGTATGGTATGGAACGAGTTTGAAGAATGGACAGGTTCAAGGACCATCATATTAAGAGAAAATCATTCTTAAGAAGTTGATCTATGTTTTGGTTGAGCAACAACATTTGTAGTAGAAGTAGTTTGCAGCGGTAGCATATTGTTCATCTTGCAGAGAATATAGGGGGAGACATACCCATAGGGGGAGTTATTCTTCTTACCATCATTGATTGTAGAGGTATGATTCTAGGAGGAGATATGACTGGCATCCATGCCATTATAATTGCATCATAGTGATATCCCTTATCCAAAGGGGGAGAGATTTTTCAGATGATGAAGAAACAAACACACAAGGCAACCCCAAGAAGAGATATATCATTTTCCATTGATTTCAAAGGGGGAGATATAGTCACATTGATGTGGAGATATGAACAATGATGAGGAGCGATGATCACCAAGGGATCATGAGAATTTCCATGTCTAAGTGTTTCCATCAATGATTGATGTTGACATCAATGTTGGTGTTTCCATCAATGCCAAAGGGGGAGATTTTCATACTATGTTTTCATTCATGTAAAAGGATTGATGCCAAAGGGTTGATGTCAAGTGGTGGCATAGTGATGTGTTTTGATTTATGTGTAGATGGATTGTGTCATTTATTTATGATATCATAGATGGGTTGATGTCATAGATGGATTATTGTGTAGATGGATTGATGTGTTGTCAATGATTTAAAGGTTGATCATCGTTGTATCATTGTATCATTGATGTATTGTCATGGTTTATAGTAAGCACTTCCAAATGGATGAAATCCAAAGTGGTCCCCTTATGGTGAAATACATCACAGGAAGACGCTTTGCGAAGTCCAAATGGTTAGGTGGTTGATCATTCCTAGCAGTGTGGCTAGGAAACTCAAGCTTGTTTGAAGAATAATGTAATGAATATCATGGAATTTGAAAGCGATACTATTAGAGAGTTATGTATTTCTGAAGTTTGAGGACCCTCATGTGTTGTCTAGAAGCCCCTAGAAGGTCAATGAAGTCAAATTATTTTAGAATCTCCTACAAGAAGTTGACCAATCAAAGTGGTTAGTCATGGGTTAAGTGGTTGCAACAAGAAAACAATTAAAAATAAATTAGTTGCAACTAAAGTGGAGAGTTTACAATTTGTGAAATAGTGGTTGTAAGTGGACAAAGTGGTTAGAAGTGGGTTAGCCCCAAAAGAAGGAAGTTGGTTAGAGGATAACCCCTAGAGGAATCTACTTGATGAAGTATAAATTAGAGAGCAAGGGTCTCTTATGAGATGAATCTTTTGAGAACATTGAAGATATATTTTTGGTGAAATGTTCATTGCATGTACTCATGGACACATCATAAGTTACACAAGTCTGAGGTAGTAAGGAAGTTTGATGGTGAAAGTCTCAGAGGTTCAGAAAACCCTAGTTTTCTGAAGCTGTACATGGGCTGCAGTGGGGTAGGGAAGTACAGACGTGGGCTACAAAAATCCAGGGTGCATACATACATAGTATAAAGAGAGGAAATTTCATGTACATATGGGAAGAGTCATGGAAGCTTGATTAGATGCTGGTGCCAGGTCCTTGAAGTTTGATGACAGTTTCCAAGACAATATTCTATAGGTTCAGATTTGCTACAGAGGTTCTGGTATGATTATATGTTGTTTAGATACTTATATTTTCTCACGGTATGGTGAATGCATAAATAATTCTTTGTATGGTTGTTATGATGTTTGGATATGGTAGATGTTGGTTGGTTGGTTGAGTGGTTTTGTTTTGATGTATTTGATGGATATATGTGTTGTATGATGGTGTATGCATGAGGAACATGCATAGGTTGTTGTATGGTATAGATTTTTTTGTGGTTGGTGATGGTACATGTTGGGCAGTGATAGGCTGGTTGTAGTGACAGGTCATAAGTAGATGTGATAGAGGCAACAAGGTTCTAAAGGGTTAAGAATTTTAATTTTTAGAAAGCCTAGCTTATGAAGGTGTACACAAGATGACAATGGATGAGTTTGCATACATACGCATAATGCAGTATAGGAAGGTCACATACATATGTGTGATGTAGTATAGATAGGTCATGTACCTATTGACATATTATTTATGTCTATAAGTTCGGTCTTTTACTTAAGGGTTGGATTCCTCACATCTCAGTTGGTGTTGAGATCTGCAAGCTGATACTTTCATTGAGATTTAGTGCTCTTTTGGAGTTGTGTCTCTTTTTATTTTATGCTCATAAAACCCCAAGAGTGTAGTCTCTTGTAACATATAATACAAAAGTTTACACATATATATAGTGTTCCTTGTTTTCTTTATTGATATGATGCATAGTTCTTTATTATTGATATATGTTGTTTACATGCAATCAGACTAAGGGTGAATGGAAGTAATGAGTAATGATGTTGTGAATGGTGAATTCTAACTAAAGTTTTGAAAGAAGTGTAAAAGAGCCTCACACTGATTCACCCACCCCCTCTCAGTGTGGTCAGTGTGTCGAAAAGTGGATTGATGGGTGGTGATTGAACTGATGGGTCAAGTTGATTCGATGCTTAATTCAAGTTCAAAGAATATTGATAGGAAATTTGATGTCGGAGAGATTGACAATACAATCGAGGTCAAAGAGATTGACAAGAAAGTTGATGTCGAAGTGATCGACCATGAAGTCAAACATCAACTGACAGAAGGTTGATAGGAGGTCAAGTATAAATTGATTGAAGATCGAATGGAGGTTGATTGGTAGTTGATTGTAACAGAATCCCAAGATTCGTAGGATTGCAACCAATCATATGTTTGGATATGTAACCATTTTTGGGAATTATGATTTAGGGTTTTGCATGTTTTAGAGCCTATAAATAAGGCACATTGTAAGTGTAATACATTGATGTTGAGGTTGAGGTTGATGTTCATGTAGATGCCAAGTGAATTGGCTACAGAGTTGTTCTTGTGTAAAGAAAGAGAGTATGATGGTAATTGTTTCTTAGGTGTAGAACAAGGTTATTCATGTAACTCTTTATTCAATGAATGAATAAGAAAACAAGAGAGCAAGATCCTCAAGAAATGTTATTTTTCCCAGTTTTGGGTTTCAAGGGTAAAATCTTTGTGTACTATGTGTGATTGTCATTTATTTCATGATTGTATATGTCTTCTCTTTCCTGGTTCGTTTAGTGTAAGGGTTAGTTTACCCAAAATTTGATATCAAAGAAAGGTTAAGAAGATCTTGGATATTTAAAGTTTTTCTTGAAAGAATGGCAAGTAGTTCAAGGATAGAGATAAAAAAATTAAATGGCCATAATTTTGATCTTTGGAAGCTTAAGATGGAATATCTCCTTGTAGATCAACAATAGTAGGAAGTTATAAGCCTCAAAACCATTCTTATGGGTATGTCATGAAAAGAATGGGAGAAACTGAAGAGAGGGGAAAGGAGTACGAATTGACTTTGTTTTGTAGATTTGGTATTGTTGAATGTCTCAGGTGAAGACTCTACAAAGAAATAGTGGGGAAATTGGAGGCTTGTACCAGTCAAAATCCCTAGTAAACAAGTTTTCCCTCTAGAAGAAACTGTATCTTTTGAGGATGAGTGATAGGATCTTGCTTTTGAGGAAAATACCCTACAGTTGTGGTATAACTACAACAAATCGATAACCGTAAAGATAGAAAATTCCAAAGATATGATACGAAAAATATTTTATAACCGATTCAATTTAAATAACTAACTATCATAAGGAGGAGAAAAATAAATTCACTAACATTCCTAAATTCGATGTAGTTCCCAAATCTTGGAATATTCTTTGTATTTTCGATAGCTTCCTCTACAACATGCAAAAACTTCAAGCATATAAGTCTATGAGGAGAGATGGTTATACTAATAACTAACCGTTAGTTCAATCAACTATGAAAGAAAATAAATGTAACTAGTGTTATAAACAACATATATTGAATAATTGCAAATCAAACATTATGAACACAACATTTCGAAGGAATGAGCATCTTATAAATATTAAATAGTTAGGAAATTACATTGTATACATGTCATATTTTGGCACTTCCCCATTGAAAAACATTTGCATCCCTCCACCGAAGCTCTTGATATAAAGTTTGGTCTCGACCTTCGATTCACCAACATACTTAAGGAGGATATAAGGAAACTCTTAGTCAAATAGGAAGGTGCTCAAAAAAGACTCGAAACGAAGGTATCTAGGTCAAGAACAAAAAAAAAATGGGAAGTATATGGGCTTACATACATGGTGGGGATAGCTAATCTATTGTTTTCTTTGATATACACTGAATATTTACCTTTCTTCTTAGACCAAAAGCTTTATTTAATCAAAATATAGTTGGATAGAGATGGTTGAGTATAGGTAAAAGGAGTTAGAAAATTAACCAAACCCATAACGCAACATTTAATTATGAAACATTATACATTTTTTATCATTTATTAACATGTACGTGGGTTTCCTATGGGAAACCCACGTATATGCATGCTACATAACTACCAGGGCACATACAAGTTCCAAAATTTTTTAGAATATCTCAATGAGGTATGGGGAAAAGGTGTTTGCATGTAGGATAGGGACTAGGACACTAAGATCATCAATTATTAAATGGTGTAAATTATGCTATAAAAAAGTCCCCTAAATGTGTGAGTTCTGTTGGAATATTGAGAGGGGGCTGAATCAGTGTGAGGACTTTTTACCACTTTCAACAATAGTACATATAAACTTCAATTTTATAAAAAATATTCAATATGCATTCAGTATATCATTACATCATAAACAATATCATTCATCAGTGCATAATTAACAACCACATATACACAGTACACTAGAATTTATGTTGAAACCTGAATGGGATAAAACCACAAAATGCTCTTATATATATATATATATATATAATACATTCATAGGAAGAACCAACTTCTAAATTCTCTAGCACCAAATGGAAGGAGGCACCAACCCCTTGATTTACAGGCACCAACCTAAAGGAAGCTCCAACTCCTTGAATTCTCCAGCTACAACCAGAAGGAGGCTACGACCCCCTAATTTACAAAAACCAACCTGAAGGAAGCTCCAACTCCCTAAGTTCTCTATAACTAACTGAAAGAAGGCTACAATTCCCTTTCCTTTCCCCATCCCGTCGCCCTAAAATATAAGTGTAGACTCAAACTATCACTACCACTAATCAACCTATAAAACTGCCATTGTCACCGATACATCAACTAACCTGTCACCATCATTGTCACATCAACCTGTGACTACCACTGTCATGTCAACCTGTCACTGTCACTGTCACATCAACCTATAACTACCACTATCACATCAACCTGTCATTGATGATCAACAAATCATCCAACCTGTCATTGTGACATTGTCACTATCACCATCATCAACCAACTATAACCAAATCCACTTACATGGATACCAAAACCATCACCATGCCATGTAAATCAATCATGTATCAAAACATGTACCACACCATTTACATCAACAATGTACCATATCATGCATGTACCAAGATATACCATAAACCATGTACTATGAGATGTGCCTAATCCATATACCATATCACTCATGATATGTCTCAATCATGCCATACACCATATACTATAATATATCATCAATGAAGTGCCTCAATCATGTGATAATATGACCATGACATATACCAAACCAGATACCAAGATAGCCAAGATATGCCTATAACAATGTATCATGATATCATCAATGGAGTTTCTCAAGATGTACCGACATCACCAAGACATGCCTCAAGAATGTACCACAACATCCATTGTATGTGCCTCAAACATGTGCCATAAACTCATCAATAAGTGCCTCAAACATGCATCAATATCACCAAGAAATGTCCCTCATGCATGTACCAAAAATATGCCTCAAATCATGTGTCAAAATGTGCCTCAAATATGAAAACTTGTAAGATTCACCATGAGCTCAATTTTAAATTCATGATTCTAAAATTTCTACTTGAGGTATTGTTGTATGTATTGTCAAACCTATAAAAATTTCACTGTCTCCAAATTCCTAGTAATTAATTTATAGAAAAAGTCCCAAGTTGACTTGTTTGAAACATATTTCAGGACCGTTTAGGAACTATGAATTCCACAGATAATATCTCTGAAAATATTGTGATACAATGTCTAAAATTTTAACCATAGGGAATATGAGCTAGTTCCTCCATCTCCTCTAAATTTCAGGGTCGCAAACTTCACAAAACAAAAGTTATAGTGAAAGTGGCAGAACTCCCTGAATTCTAACCTATTCTAGAGAGAAAACTTGTACATCATGCCATGTGCTCAATATTTGATATATGATTCTGAAAATCACACATAGGATACTAAAGACTATGATGTTTCCAATTCAATTGGTCTCACATAATTTTGATTCTCTATGAAGAAGTTATGACTGTTTTACTCGGAACACTTGTTTGAGACTAGTTTCAGAACTAGTCAAAAACCCTATCTTCCATAGAGTGTATCTCCAAAAGTAAAATGACCTAGAAGATGAAAGTTTTACCAGAGGTACCTTCTTGTGTCTTCACCCCAACCTCCAATTTTCACTATCGGAATCATTTTAGAAAACAAATTATAGCGAAAATAGTAAGATGACCTTTTAAAAAAATACCTTAGAACACATCATCCCAAGACTTATCTTCCCTTGGAATTTCTCCCTTATTCACTTCATTTTCCCTCTAAAATTTGTACCACACTTGTACTAAGAAATCACAAGATTGAATGATGAAAATGATAGATTCTTAATGTGTATTTACACTTTTTCAAAGTAATTTCTCTCCTTAACTTTAGGGCTTATTGAAGTTTCCTATTACAACTACTTTACCCTTTAATTAGTGACTTGTAACTATTCAGGGGATTCTTAACCATTCTTTGGGGCTTCCACCTCAATAAACCATAACTTCTCAATCATGAGGAACCACATGGAATACCACCTACCGCTGGACATGGCATGATGATGACTATCCATCTATGAGTGTGTTACCTGCATTTACATTGTCCTTTATCCTCTATTTCCTCAAACAAATTCAGGCTTCATGACCACACATCTGGGGATTCTTATAGACTTCCTCAAATGCACCCATCACATCTATTGAAATCAATGGAAACCAGGTTTGTTGACATCAATGAAAACCAACTATCTAACAACATTAATAACAACCAAATATCTAACAAGGTCAAAAGAGAAACTGATAGCTGAAATACATTATAAGTCTTCAAAGAGAAGTAAGAAAGGGTGAAGATAACTATAATCCAATCTAAGAACAACAAATAAACACAAGAACAAGTTAGAATACTCAATTCCCTAGGAATGCATACCCATGCTCAAGTGTGATGAAAATCATGGCCTCCAATCAAGTACATTGCAGATCCATGTAGAATCTATATATAGAAAGAAATGATCATGGCCATGAAAGAGATACACGATTGATCCATGTCAAAAAGAGATCATAGCCACAAAAGAGACATATAGTGGATCCATGTTAGGATCTAATCCTAAACCCTCTTCGTGGGTCATTAGTTAGTATGGTATATTTTCTATGTAATAAAGGCCGACATTAATTATAAGGCCTATTAAATAAAGGAGAATAAGTCAATGTAAGAAGACCTAATAGAAGATTTCGCTTCTATAAAGATCTCCCTCTAGAAGTTTCCTTAAAAGAGAGAATTAGTATAAATAAGAGGAGGTATTGGATAGCTTGTATTGAGAATTATTATAATAGAGCGATGCTCTGCTAGAGGCTTCCCCCTCAAAGAGAAAAGTGAACATTGTTTCCTATCAATAAATATGTTATTTTGGTGTTGTGGATTCATCTATTGTGTTATTCCACTTTTATTCTCTGCAATATTTATGTTTTGGCTATTATAATATATATGGTACCTTACAAGTGGTATCTGAGCACTTTCCTTGGCATAAAATTGTGGGTTAATTTTTTTTTCCAGGGTAGAGACATATTTTGGCTTTTTAAAGCTATAGAGATCTATCGTTCAATGCATAAATCCATAATCAAGGAAGCATACACACAGGAACTACAAGTGGTATTTAAGCGCAGATTGTTGGCCATGCTTGTAACCCCTATTGGTACCCCTTCGAATGGTAGCACATCAGACAATAAATGTATATAGATTGGTCTGGATATTCTAAATCCCTTCGTAGATAAACCAATCGGTCATCTGATTGTTATAGTGCCACCGCAAACAACACTTGGGAATATACTCTCTCATACCTAGGTAGTCAGGTAGTACAACTAAGGGCATAGTCTAGCCTCCTTAGTTTGTTCCTTGAGATATTGGGCTGAGTACTACTGTTGGACCCTGCATGTATATCATAGATCTATAGCATAGGGAAAACCCTTGTCTCTAGAAACCCTAAATACCCTAACCCTTGGGATGAAAACATAAACATAATAGACAAGATCTATTATCGTGCAACCTTACCTCCTTCATTCTGGTTGTGAAATTACTACAATTTTTTTCCTGTTGAGAATTTGGGCCTTTCAACACTGGAGTATTCTTCATATCAAAGTATAAATTAATCGGAGTAAATACAAAAGTATGAGGACACTCATACCCTTATTTGAGACATATCCCATTAGATTCCTCTCTTAATCTTGATCGCAATAATACCTTTCAATTTTAACCCAATTTTTTTGTGGCCTGGCCCCTTTCTTGCCCCTCTATTTGAGACCTATCCCATTGGATTCCTCTCTTCATTCTAATCATAGTGGTACCTATCATTTTTAACCCTCTTTTTTTGTGACCAGACCCCTCTCTCGACCCCCTATTGGCCCCTTATCCCACCAGCCTCCTTATCCTAGGTTGTACGCTCTCCCTAAGTTTTCCCCATGTCCCTTACTCAGACTTATGCTTAGACCATGGAAGACTTGGACAGTATGGTCACCTCACTAAATGACACCATGAATTCCCTCTACCAATAACTCCAAGAGTCGCTTGAGGACAAGTTCAACACATTGACACAACTCATAAAGGGGAAGCTCCATGAGTCCCACTCTGAGGATATTCACTCCTCCCTTTTGAGCATCCTCATTCTTCCCCACTCTCATTGGGATCCTCCACATTCTTGTACTATTGTGCCCAAATTTGAGATGCATAAATTTGATGGATCTGACCTGGTAGGATGGGTTTCGCAAATGGAACACTACTTCTCCCTCCATGATATTCGAGATGATGAGACCGAACTCCATGTGGGGGTTCTATACTTGGATTGAGAAAGATCGCAATGGTGGAAATGGCATAAGAAATTTTATCCAAGATTACCCACTTGGACCATGTTCAACAAAGAAGTTTGCACTCATTTTGATAGGGAATCCCATTTTTTGGGTTGACTCACCAAGATTAAACAACCATGATTTGTGTCCAACTTCATCATAGCATTTGAACAATTGGCCATTTGCATTGAGGAATTATTGGATGAGTTCTATATTTAATTTTTTATAAGTGGATTAAATGATTCCATTAATGCTCATGTTTCAATGCATCATCCGGTCACTTGGTTGCAGGAGTGCCAATTAGCTAGGGAAGAAGAGACCATTATTTAGGACCAAACCCTGTGCATTGTAGTTCCCAATCATCCTCTCCTAGGGATTAACTCAACTCCAACACAAACATTGAAAGTACAAAAGTTATCTCCAGTAGAAATGGTGAAACGTTGCAAGAAAGGACGTTGTTATTACTCATATGACATGTATTAATAAGGCCATAAATGTCATGAACAAAAGTTCTTCCAAATTGATGCATCAACTTACACTTCCTCTGAAGAAATCCCATCATATGAGGCTCCTGACCAATAGGATTCCCAACCAAGTGTCCACCTCGAAGATTCAGTTGCAATCCTTATGGAACCAGTGGAACCTGTCATATCTCTTCATGCCCTCTCGAGTATTTCATCCCCATAGACATTGAATATCAAGGGACACATCAAACATAGGATGGTCGTGGTGTTGATTGATAGTTGTAGCACCCATAATTTTATTCACTGCAGGCTCGCTGATGAGCTCCATTGCTTTGTCCGCCCAACTTCTAATTTTCAAATCTGCATAGCTAATGGTGGTATGATGAAGTTTGGGAGCCGTTGTATGAATCTCAAACTCCAAATGGGTGATTATCATCTGAAAACTCACATGTTCTCTATTTCCATGGGTGGTTTTGATATTGTATTTGGTGTGGAATGGCTTCACACCCTAGGACCGATTATAATGGACTACCAATATTTATATATGAGCTTCACCCAAGAGCATCACCCCTATACCCTCTAAGGACTCCAAGATGTCTCCCCTCAAATCATCATCTCTCACAGGATGGAAAAATTGTTGAAGAAAGGCCACCATGGTGTGATTTCTGAATTTAATTCCATATGTTGCACCTATCAGGCCTCTCCTGAAGTCCCTCCTATCATGCAACTAATATTGGAAAAGTACCCCATGGTATTTGTGGTTCCAATAGACTTACCTCCCTCCATGGGTGAGCATGATTATAAAATCCCTCTCCTTCTGGGAAGTCAACCCCCCAATGTACGCCCATACAGATATCCATTTCCTGAAAAAAATGAAATAGAAAATATAGTACATGAACTACTAGAGGAGGGTATAATTCTCCCAAGTACCAGCCCATATTTTTCCCTAGTGGTGATGGTATTAAAGAAACAAGGTGATTAGCGCATTTGTCCACATTTTCGTGCCCTGAATAAAATTACCATCAAGGATAATTTTCCCATTCCTGTCATTGATGATCTATTGGATGAACTCCAGGGTGCACCTTTCTTCACAAAACTAGACCTTTGCTCAGGCTATCACCAAATCTATATGAAGGAGACATATATTCTGAAGACTGCTTTCATAACTCATGAAGGACATTATGAATTCTTGGTCATGCCTTTTGGCCTTTGAAATGCCCCATCCATCTTCCATAGTCTCATGAATAAAATATTGAAACCTTACCTTTGGAAGTTTGTCCTAGTTTTCTTTGATGACATCCTCATTTACAGCCGCACTTAGGATTCCCACCTTCTCCATTTGGACAAATACTTTCTCTTGTTACAGGAAAACCAATTGTTTGTCAAAAATACTAAATGTTCCTTTAGGCCCAACAAAGTGGAATAATTGGGACACATTGTGGGTCAAGATGGGGTAAGAGTGGAACCTAAAAAGATACAATCTATGCAGGATTGGCCATGACCCACGACCTTAAAGTGCCTATGGGGTTTCCTTGGTCTCATAGGATATTACCGGAAGTTTGTACACCATTATGGAAAAATTTCAAAGTCTTTATCAAACTTCTTAAGAAGAATGCATTTCATTGGACACCTACCTCTGAGAAATACTTCATAAATTTAAAGCGGGCCATGTGCACTATCCAGTCTTAGCATATTTCGACTTCAACAAATGTTTTATGGTAGAATTGAATGCTTCTAACACTGATATTGGAATAATGCTCACACAAGATGGTCGACCTTTGGCCTTTACTATTCAGGCATTGAGTGGTCATAGTTTGGGAATATCTACGTATGAAAAATAAATTATGCCCATTGTCCATGTGGTGCACATGTGGTGGCCATATATTTTAGGATGTCGTTTCCATATGAAAACAAATCACCATAGTCTGAAGTATCTTTTAGAGCAACGATTATCCTCCCTAGAACATAACAAGTGGATGACCAAAATATTGGGTTATGATTATTAAATCATATATAAAAAGGGAAAAGACAATATAGTGGTGGATTCCTTGTCACAACAACATGACGAGGAAGGCTGCCTCTTTTCCTTATCCTTACATGTTCAAGATTGGATTGAGAAAGTTAAAAAAGAGTGTCTAACACACCCTACTATGTCTAGGATAATTCATCAGTTTCAAGAGGACACTAATCCTCTCCTCGATTACACTTGGAAAGAGAATAGTCTTAGGTATAAGGATCTTCTGGTTCTATCGCCATCTTTATCCCTCAAGATGAAGCTCTTAAATTTGTTTCACTCATGTGCTATTGTGGGACACTCTGGTTTCCAAAAGACCTATGCTCATTCCTGTCGTTATTTTTTATGGGAATGCATGAATATGGACATCCTTCTCTTTGTCACTGAATGTGAGGTATGCCAATGCAATAAAGGTGAAACCATCAAGTCTCCAGGATCTCTGCAACCACTACCCATTCCATCTTCTATGTGAATGTAAATCTCCATGGACTTTAACGTGGGCCTCCCCAAATATGGGAATAAGTTAGCCATCATGGTGGTGGTTGATTGCCTCTCCAAGTATGCTCATTTTTTTTCATTACCCCACCCTTCCACACCAACATCGGTAACGCAATTTTAGTATTCCAAATATAAAATAGTATGCAAAACATAAATATTTCATCTAGAAATGGTAGAACAACAATGATATAACCAGAACAATACCAGAATAACACTAGAAAGAGAACCTTGATTAATGATAACATTGTTCACTTGCCTCTTCGAGGGGGAAACCTCTGGCAGAGAAGATCTATATTACAATAATATCCAAGACAAAACTTATCATACCCTTTACTCTTATTTATATTAAATATGTCCATCCAAAAGAACAATCTAGAGGAAGATCCTTCTAGAAGCAGAAGATTCTATTAGGTCTTCTTACATTTGACTTATTCTTCCTTATTGCTATGACTTATTAATATTGGCCTTTATTACATGTAAATATATTATTCTACCTATGTGAGGGGTTAGGGAGGTTAGGTGCCTAACATGTCCTCCCCCTTAAAAACAACCTTGTCCTCAAGGCTTGATATGAGGAAATTGTTGCAGAATGGTAGTTGGTTCCAAAGTGGCATCTGCTGGAGTGGTATCTTTCCACTAGATTAATACTTCCTTGATGGTGCGTCATGTTGAGCACTCAACACACCCCACAAGTTTTGTAAAGTTTTTTATTTGTGGGTACCACTTTTTCTTTTGAGTTTAGTCAGTTGTGTAGGAAACAATGGGGTCATATATTGATTGTGTTTTTTTTTCATCAATCATATTTGGCTTGGTTTGTGGTTATTGAACAAATTGAATTTTTCTCTAAGAAAACTTGGCATTTTAATGAAGTATACACAACTAAAATTTTGATCCATGCACCTATTATTGACATCGACGCAATTCGAGCAGTAAAATAATCACATAATAATGATAATCACCAATTTCCTATCACTGATGTATCATCAGCATCGAAAAATGGAAGAAAGGGTGTGCAGATCATTGATTATGTCTTGTGAATAATTTTTCTAAACATCAGTGATACACCATCAACATCAGCGAAATATGAAAGGAAAACCACTAACGTGGGCCATAATGAACCTTCAATCACTGATCACTGATAAATTTTTCGGATTCGGTGAAATCCAAAAAAATGAAATTGCGAAACAGTAACGATCAACAATTGTCGATCGTCAGTTGTTGATACATCATCAGCGTCGGCATGATAGGGTTTTGTAGTCAAGGTCATATGTTTAAAGAATATCATCGATGTCGAAAAGTTTCTCCTGTAAAGGTCACAATCAACAACCACATGTCTTTTCCACGTAATTAATCCGTATGACTTAGTAATTTCCCTATATAATATATGTACATCCATGGGAGTATTTCCACGTCAGCATTGTACGAAGGTCTTGGTCGACATTGAAACTTTTTCCTAGATACACCAATGAAACAATGACAAAGTCGATCCATCGACATTGATGTGCTCATTCACTATCAGTTGATCGCTAGAATATCGAGCTCATCATCTTAGTTCAAACTTTCTCCCACTGATACCGACGACCCCATTTGATTTTTGGTGCACCATATCTCCTGATATTGATTATGCTAGTGAATGTGAAAAAGGCTTGGTAATTCGATGGCACAACTTCGACTGAAATGAGACAAAATTTTGTTATTTTATGGATAGGTTAAATTTTCACTTAAAATATAACACGACATCGCACGCCAACCAATGGTCAAAATTTGAGTTTGTTGATGAACTATGAAGTAACCCAATCTTGCGCCTCCAGCCTGTGTTGCATTTAATCCTAGGCATGATGAAGATTGTTAAGCTCTAAATAGTGGCTCATTACCCCTTAATTAGGGCATATTATATTAGTAATGTTATTTTATTTATGTCGGCTTTAGTCCATTAGTTGTAATTATACCTCCTAGTCTCCTATATATACCAAGAAGACATTTTCATTTTGAATCATCTTGTAATTGTACATTTATGTGGGCATAAGGAGGTTTCCCCCTTGAAGAGGCTTATTATCTGAGTTTCTCTCTTTTTCAAGGCGTTGAGTACTTATTCTGAGGTTTTTCTATGCTATATTGATATTTGGTTCTTAACATATGGTATCAGAGCTCAAGGTCTTGGGGTTTTGCTGCTACATCTGAGACACCTTGGAATGTTCGCTATAACTTGTTTTCTACAATGTTTCAGAAGGAACGGGTTGGAGGATATTTATCAGACGGATCAAGGTACGTTGGGTTAAAATTTCATCTTCCGAGGCCTTATAATTTCGGAGATACAACCTGTGAAAGATAGGGTTCTGGAATCATCCTGAACTGAGTCATTGCGTAATTTTCGCTATAAAACATTTTTTCATAACTTTTCAAACCTTTAAATCTAGAGACTATTCACAGAAATTAGTAAGGTATTTGTAGTGAAAATTTCAGCTTCTGGGCCATCTTAAATTTGTAGATACACCCTGTGCAAGATACGGTATCGGACTAGTCCTATTGACTAGTCTCAAGAAGGTGTTCCAAGTAAAAGAATCATAAATTCTTCCTAGAGTATCCAAATTGAGTGAGACTAGTTTCATTGGATAGTGGAAAGTATGTAGTATTTCTGTTATGAGTTTCAAAATTTTATATCATTTATTTTGTGTGGGGCATGTTATACAAGTGAGATCTCCTGGAAAAGCCAAAAATCAACAAGTTGTGGGGAAGTTACTGTAAATTCCACTTGGAAAATCCAATTTTGATCAGACTTGTTGAATTGCAAAGAAGAAATATCAGGGAACTACAAAAAATAAAGTTTCATACCCAGAAGGGCCGAAACTTTGGAGATACAGCAGAAGAAAGATTGTCTAGCAGAACCACCTCAAAATCAGTGTTCAAAAGTGATACCTGGCTAACATGCCACCCAAAAAGGGAACTTCTACACCAAATAAGCCTCCAGAAAATCCTAATTGGACTCTTGAAGAAGGTGAAGAAATGTGTAGGGACACAAATGATTTACAAAAGAAGACAATAACAAAAGATGGACTACAAGAGATGGAAGCTAAATTGGAGGCAATAAATACTAAGATGGATGGTTTAAAAGAGGAGATCATGGAAGTATTGAAAATTTTCGTATTAGAGAGGAAAACTGAAAGTGAAAATGTATCCCATGAAATTCATTATGAGGACACAAGGAAGGTGAATAAAGAATGGAGAAACTCTAACTTTGGGTTGAATACCAACCACGTTCCTAAGATCGATATGCGAAAGTTTTATGGCAAGGACCCTATTGTTACAGGTATGAACTAACTGAGAGGGGGGGGGGTGAATCAGTTAGTGTAGATTATTAACCATTTACTCTCATTTTTAACTTTGAATCATGAATCTTAGTGGTAGTGAGTCTTTACTGTGAATTCCAGAGTTATAAACATAAAGCAGATAGTATAAAGAACAACAATCACACACAGCATTCATTCACAAGTATGAGTCAC